>JAQQSV010001809.1:23427-46555 GCA_028646515.1 Pseudochirops corinnae
TTTGCAAAATTCTATGAACTTATCAAGACCAGAAGTTTTTTTCTCCCTTTGGTGGTTACTTCACAGATAGTCCTATTTATTGATCTGAGATTGGATTGTTCTATTTACTTTTTTTGTTAATTTGGGTATTTTATACTTTTGAAAGTATTTCTACATCTCTTTTGCATTCCTAGTTTTGTTAGCATATACATATAAATAGGATGTTCTGATAATTTTTTTTAAATTTCTTTAGGTTTTGTTGAAATTTCAAATTTTTCATTTGCTATTTTGCTAATTTGTTTTCTGCCCACTTCTTTGTATTTAGATGGGCCAATGGTTTATCAATTTTACTAGTTTTTTCAAAGAACTGGTTTTTAGTTTTATCATTTCTATAGTCATTTTGGTCCTCAAATGACACATTTTTTCTCTAATTTTAATATCTCTCCTCTTGTAAGTATTTTAAGTTTGTTTCCTTTCTAATTTTAAACACACACATATTTAGTTCATTATTCCTCTTTCATTTTTATTCATGCTTGTAGAGGTATAATTTTTTCCATGAGGATTGGTTTACCTGTATCCCACAACATCTGCTATTCTGTTTCATTATTATCATTCTTTTTTAGTATAATTAATAATTGTTTCTGTGATTTATTCTTTGTTTCATTCATTATTTATTATTTCATTGGTATTTGTCCATTTGCTTGTGTTCCCTGAACTGGTAATTATTTTTATTGTATTAGGACTTGTAAAGGATGCTTATTATCTCTGCATTTTTAATATTTATTTTCAATATCTGTTGTAAAACTTACATGTAGTGCTGAGAAATATATGAATTATTTAGAAGTTGCATTTAGAAGATGTAATAAGTCTTTTAGCTTTAATTTCTATAGTAATTTGTCAAAATCTATAATTCTCTTTTTGTCAAATTTGTCCAAAATTGAGGGAACATTAAAGTCTCCTGCCACTATTATGTATGTCTTAGTGTAATTAAGTTAAATTTTCCTTTATGAGTTTAGATGCTAAGGCATTGAAAGCATACAATTTTAATAGATATTGGTTTGTTGTGCAGAATTCTGTTCAGTATAATATCCTTTCCTTTTTAATTTCTTTTTACATTATGAATTTGTTTTACTTCCTCTGACAACTATTGCAATTTCTACTTTTTTTTGATTGACCTAAGGCAAATGAAATTTTGTTCCATTCCCTCATTTTTATTATGTACATTTTTTTATAATTAGTTTTTTGGTGCTTTTTTTGTAAGCAATAAATTGTGGGGTTTTGCTTTCTTATCTATTCTGTCATTCTTTCTAATTTTATCACATTTAATCCATTCACATTTAAAGTTATGATAGTTATACTGTCTTTGCTTCCATTTGTCTCTAATATTTCATCTTTGATTTATTATTATTATTATTTTGCTTCTTTTCTGCTTCAATGACAGTACTTTGTATTTTTCTCTGTAGTTATTTTTACTCAATCTACTTTAAGGTAATGCTGTTTTTGCAGGTTCTCTTCCCTTCTTTCCTTTCCATCTGTGAAAACTTTCCCTAGTTTTGTTTAATTTATTAATCATATTATATTTATTAATTGTATCTACTGTTCTGAGTCTTCTCTTTTTTTCCTTTCAGTTAAGTAGTCAAGTAAATTCCCTTTTCTCTTCTCCCTTTTATCTTGTTTTATTTAGTTAGATTTATTTTCATTTTTGGCACCTTTTTTCTAAGAAAGGAATTCTTTCTATATTTGTCTTCATTAAATTCTCTTCCTTTGTTATCTGTTCTAGACTTTTATTCTTTGATTTGTAGTCTTTATACTAATTTGCTTCTTTTTAATCTCTTTATTCATTATGCAATTGTTTCTAAGGTACTTACTTTGAATTCCCTCTTCTAAACAATTTCTGTTATTGCTTTTAAATCTTTCTCCCTTCTGCCTTTTTTCTGTTGTGTCTTATATTTAGGGATATGCCTAGAGGAGGTAGGGAGAATAGAAGCATTGTCCTAGGGTAAAAATTTGTCTGTGTCCTTGATTTGTTCAGCAATACCCACTTATATTTGATCATCTCTCCTACCCCGCAATCCCTTCCATTGGCTATGAAGTTTTGTCTCTGAATTCATGTCTTTCCATTCTTCCTGCTTTGGAAATTTCTGATTCCCTTTCTTCTGAGGCAAGATGTTATCCATTGTAGAATGTGTAGGCACACAATTATTATCTAGATCATTGTAAGGTCCTCTTCTCCCTGAATAGAATCTGTCTCTCCTCCTTTGGGAGTGGCCATCAGTGGGACTCCTCTCCCTTCACTCAATCAATATTGTCATGTTTTCCTCCCTATTTCAATTGTTCTTTTGTGAGCTCATTCATTTTCCTGTAGCCCCTCTTCCCAAGAGATGACAGAAGTTATTTTCCACTCATTATTTATCATTGATATTTAAACTACATCACACATTTCCCTCCATCTTCTTTCTCCCTCCTCTCTTTTTATATGCCCTCCTGCTATGTACCCTCCCACCATGCAGATTTTACTCTATATCTGGTGATAGCTGGATGACAGTCATCTTAACCTATTAATTTATGACTCTTAGAATAAAAATTATGTGGAAACCTATAACCAGTACAGCTCTCAACTAAAAGAAATCATTAAGTTTGACTATGTAACTATGGACTCAGTTCAGAAAAGCAAAGAGAAAAATAATTTATGATATAATGCTTATTATACAAGAATAGTGGGAAACCCCATCCCAAATAGTTGAAAAGGAAGACAAAATAGTCAGAGATTGGGGACTGCTGAATACACAATACATAACAATCACTTGCTGCCCATAAAAGGAAGTTTACTGGACTCTGGTGATCAGGGAGACAAAATTTGCTAATTGGGCCTCTCTAGAAGCCACAAATGGACTGCTGGAGTCAAATAATTGCTCATTTGGAATGGATACAGATCATAACACAGAAGAAAAGGAAACTATATGTAGATAGCATTTACAGTCATATGCTATCATTTATTCAGTCCTCTGTTGGATATATAGATTGTTTCTCATTTTATGTTATGAATAAATTAATTACACATATTTTTCTACTGTCCCACACCAAATTATTCATTAACTCTTACTGATTCTTTCTTTGAAGCATCTTTTGATAACTGTTTTCCTTTTTCTTCTTACTACCATAACCCTTGTTCAGGCCTTAACTATCTTTTGCATTAACTACTGCAATAGTCTCCTAACTGATACCTCTGCCTCCAGTAGCTTTCCAAATCAATCCAAATATACATTGCTTTCTAAAACAGCATTTTGGTCATATTGCTCCACTCTTCCAAAAATTTCAGTGTCTTCTCACTGTTTATAAAATAAGTCCAAAGTACTTAATTTAAGAACTTTTATGATCTGGCTACATTGTACTTTTTTATTTACCCATAGCCCAACATTTTAAACAAGCCTTTTACTCCATTCAGATGAGTCTGTTCATTGCACCCAGAATGCTCCCACTTTCTCACCTCCATGTCTTTCATCCTGCTATTCTTTTTTCTCAAAATGCCCTCTCTGCTTTTTCATTTATTGAATTTGTAATCATCCTTATGCTTCAAAATAAATCCCACCTTCTGTCTGAGCCTTTTCTTCATAATCTCAGCCTAAAGAAACTTCTCTCTTCCCTCAGCTGAGCACTTACTATCTGTACCACTTAAGTGATACTAAAAGGCAGCTAAATGGCTAGAGCAGTAGGACTGAAATCAGGAAGATCAGTGTTCAAATTTGACCTCAGGCACTTAGTAGTTGTGTGACCCTGGGCAAGTGGCTTAGCCTCTCTCCTCTTCAGTTTCCCAATCTATATAAAAGGGATAAAAGCAACACCTAAATCCCAGGGCTGCTGCAAAGATATAAACAACATACTATTTTGTAAAGCATTTTGCAAGCCTTAAAACGTTAAATAAATGTTAGTCCTTGTTATTTGCTGCTGTAATTTACAAACTATCCTTGAGTGTATATGCGTACATCTTATCTATCAACATGGACCACGAACTCCTTAAAGGCATGAGTTATGTTTTGTTGATTTGTATGTAGTCCCAAATGCTGAGCACAATGCTGTGAATATATATGCATTCAACATGTAATGGAGAGCATATCATCTCTGGGAACTACATCCTCTAGAAAGTGGTACAGTTTGAAAAGCACAGTGAAAAGTATGAAGAATGAGTTGTGGAACTGGAGAAGGTACGAAAAATAATAGGAAAGAAAGGTAATAATATTATAAGCTATAGCAATTACCTGGTTCCCATAGTAGGGAGAAGCAAAAGCACTCTCTCTAATGATTTCTATTTCCTGTGCTCAGAGAAAGCAAAAAACCCCAGTTTCCCTGGAAAGATGTAGACACAACCATCCCTTATATGCTTGAAGTTCTTGTGACTCTGTTGTCAGTGACTTCATAAAATATGCTACTCCTGCTGTAATAATGTAGAGATCGTACCGTCATTCCTTGTTTTATTGCCCTTCATGGATATTACGTTTTTTACAAATTGAACTTTGTGGCAAACCTGCATCAAGAATGTATATCGGTGCCATTTTTCTAACAGCGTGTGCTCAAATTGTGTCTCTGTAGCACATTTTTGGTAATTGCCTCCAAATTTCAAACTTTTTCATTATAATTATCTGTTATGGTGATCTGTGATCAGTGATCTTTGATATTATTTTTGTAATTATTTTGGGATACTATGAACTATGCCTATGCAAGACAGTGAACTTAACCAATAAATGTCTGTGGTCTGACTGCTGTACTATCTGAACAATTCCCCCATCTCTCTCCTCTGCCCTCTCTTTTCCCTGAGATACAATAACATTGAAATTAGGACAATTAATAATGCTACAATGGCCTCTCAGTGTTCAAGTGAAAAGAAGAGTTAATTGATTTGGAAAACTTCAATGCTGTCTTATTTTAAGAAATTATCATCACCACCCCAACCTTCAGCAACTGCCACCCTGATCAGTCAGCAGCCATCAACACTGAGGCAAGACCCTCTACCAGTAAAATGATTCTGACTCACTGAGGACTCAGATGTTGTTAGCTTTTTTTTTAAGCAATACAGTATTTTTCAAAATATGCTATGTATATTATTTTAGACATAATGCTATTGCCCACTTAATAGACTACAGTATACTGTAAACATAACATTTATATGAACTGAGAAACCAAAGAATTCATGTGATTTGCCTTATTATGATAGTGGTTTTATTGTAGCGATCTGGAACTGATTCTGCAAGGTATGCCTGTATTAGAAAAGGAGCTGAAACATACACTGCCCAGGGGACAATACTGGAGTGAGGAATATAGCAATTTAGTTCAATGCCCTGGATTTACTTTCTACCTGTTTTCATTAAGTGTTTTTATTGACTTTTTGTGTATCATTTTAGTTTAGCATGTAAGAGAATATAATGGGTGGGAGCCTGAGTTGGAATTTTGGATAAGTACACAAGACTTCAAAAGTAGAAAGTAGAGAGGGGTCTGAAAGTCATGTTGGGGATCTTGGGGACCTATGAGTATAGACAAATATTTATTGATTAAATGCTTTATTTAAGTATCATGCCTAACTAGCACAGGGACTAGCTAGGCACCACTATGTTGAGGCTACTGGGACTGATACCCTTTGCCAGTCCTTGGACTTTACCTGCCTTTATGATTTATCCTGAGCTCATTACTCTGGAGTTTCTTGTCTCCTTAACAGGGGAACTACACTACCAGTGCTTCAATTCCACACCCATCTCAATGTCTGGGGGAATAATTTTATTTTCAGCTCTAGTCTGAGGGGTCCCTACCTAGCATAGGGAGGTGAAGCAAAGAAAAGAAAGAGGGTCCCTAGAATACAAACATAAGTCAGGTATGGAGCAGGAAGTTTTATTCCCACAAATAGAAAAGGAAATATGAAGCAATGAAGATTAAAATGATTACAACCAGTTGAGAGGATAAAACTCATCTCTGCCATTTAAACATAAACCTTTGGCAAGTAGAGATTATTTCTTTGTACCTCTATCCCCAGTATCGAGTCCAGAATTTGGAAAAGAGTATTTCCTAAATATCTGTGGATTGATTCATTGTATCCATATATTGTTGGTACATTTGTGAATGCATCTTTATGAAAGCTGCTTAAAAGGTATTTTGCAATTTATCTCTACTAAATAGAGGCCAATCAATGCCAAGTAGGATCTTTCTTTTGGTGGCTTTTCTTTCTCTGTGGATGACTCTTTCCCACTTTGCTGGTTCTGTTATCATTGCAACTTCTCTAGTAGCTGATACGCAGAAAGGAGGAAAGATGCCAGCTGCCTTTTGAGATTTTACAAAGCTTTGTATGAAAGGGAGCCTTTGAAAGGCTCCTGTACAAACAGGAGGTGACCTCATCCTTGACAAACACTTGCTAGGAGGCCAGGTATTCACAGGGGAGACCACTTTGGGGAGCAGTAAGGGCAATCACCCCACCAACTTTCTAGAGTTCAGAGTTATCTTAGTTCAAGGCTGGAAGGAAGAGGAGGCCTGAAAGTCAGGAATTGCTCCCTTATTATATTTCCAGAATTCTGGCTCAGCAGCCCGATGCTTATAGACAACAAGAAGCAGTCACATAGTAAGAAAACTAAGCTTGCTTTGAAAAATAGGGTAGGACTCCATCACATATCTCCAAGGAAGTAGTTTACATAATTTTGTGAATTCTAGAAATTGCCTAGAAATTCTAGAAGATGCCTGGAATTCCTTTTCCTGCAATGTGGAAAATAATGACAAATTTTAGTGTTTTACACTACACAGAACAGCATAGTAAGTTTTTGGTTGTTTCACAACTGTTGTTTTTACATGTTGCTACTTCCACACTAGGCATTCCAAGGAAGAATATCTCAGAATTTAAAATTTAACCTAAAACCATTTAATATAAAACAAAATACTACATAATTTTTCACATTATTTTAAGTCAATTTTGAATAAAGTCCATAATTCACTAAGAATCTTTTTCCCTGTATTCATAATTCCAGTATTTAGTACTGTGCCTGTAAGTGCTTAATGAAAAAGGATTTGTTGATTCATTTTTTTAAGGATCTATCATGTACTGTACCATGATAGATGTTGGAAGAGATACAACCTCTAAATAAAACCCAGTCAACACAGAGAGGCTCCTTCAGGGAGAGATAGAAAGAAGTACGTTCATCATCTCTCCTCAGACCTTGATAGAGATAGCCTAGGACCCTGAACCAAAGTCTTGGGAATAGCAGAATCCACCAAACCACCAGACCTACTTCTACACCAGACTCTGCTGCCATCATCAAAGTCAGAAATTATTATGAAGAAGGGGCACACCTTCCTCATCACAACCAGCAACAACTGCTGACCAACTGCCACCAAAGGAGTCCTGAGAATGGCAGTTCCACTTCCAGCTGAGTCCTCATAGCTCTCATATATGGAAGCAACTCCTATGGAGAAGGGGCTAGTTAACCCTAACAACTGCCAACCAATTGCCACGTACAAGGCAAGCAAGTCAACCAGCTGAAAGAACAAAACACCTTAAGGAAGAGGCAGAGAGCACCAAGTGTCAGGGAAGTCAATCACCACTACTATCCTGACCTCAGATACAGTGCCCTCAGTCATTATCTGGGAAACAAGCTATGTGGAGATGCAGCCTGGCAATTGCTCCTGTATATGCTATAGCCACAGCTACTGAAGATGCAGAAAAGAAAGTTCTTGCTACCAAAGTCCTTGACACAGTCATATGGTTAAACATCAGAAACTGATATGATTTTTTCAATGGAAATAACATTAAAGTAGATGCATTGATATCTGCATTTTTTGCTGTAGCCTAATGATGATGGGATTTTTCTATCTAACTTGCAGCTAGAATCATCCATATGTGATCCATATGGATCACATCCACTAGAATGTGATCTCCTAGAGAAGAGAGCCTGTCTTATCATTCTATTTGTGTCTCCAGTGCTTTGTACACAGTAAACTCTTGATAAATGCTTCAAGCATTCATTCCTTCAGCCCCTGCCTTTATGGAATTTACACCTCATTAACTATCCTGGCTTCCAATTGAGGATTATCTCTGGCAATTCTTGATTTCCTGTCTGTAGCACTTTTCTTAGTTCCTTCATTACCTTGGTTTGCATTGAGAAAATGTCGTTCTTTGGCCGGTTTTTTTTTATCATGCTGAGATAAGACATCTATTCAAATTATTTAATATTTTACAAAAGTAGAATTGAATGTATGATGAGGATAAGGAAGTCTGTCAGTTTCTTAAATCTTCCAAAGTTAGACCTCTTAAGTATGGATTCATTATTTTGTTTGGAGCAAATTATCAGGACGCCAGATATACTATATTTAAATGTGAGTGTATCAGGCTGGTAGCTCAGGAGAATGCTATATTCATTAATTCAGTCATTCAAAGAGTATTTACTAACATGTCTACTATGTGCCAGGTACTAGGCCAGACACTGGCAATACAAAAGTAAAATTGAATCAGTCCTTGCTTTCAAGGAGCTTACATGCCAATGTGGAGAAAAAACTAAACACATATAACTAAAGTCAAAATATTTTAAAAAGCAAATAAAAAGTAATTTTATGGGGTGTGGACACAAACACATTGATTGGGGAGGGGATGCTAAGGATAATGATAGGCTTCCAGTAAAAGGCAACATTTAATGGAGCATTGAGAGAAGTAAGGGATTCTAGAAGGCGGAAGGAAAGGTTTCACTCCAGGCACAGGGACAGAATAAACAAAGGCACAGAGGAGATAGAATGTCATGTATAGGGAAAAGCAAATAGACCAGTTTGACTAGAACAAAGAGTTTGGGAAACAGAATAAGGTATAAAAAGTTTCAGAAGCCAAATAATAAAAAACTTTTAACATCAAAAAGAGGAGTTTGTGTTTTATCTTTGAAGAAATTGGGAGCCACAGAAACTTCTTAAGAAACAAAGTGACATGGCCAGAACTGTGGCTTAGGAAAATCAGTTTGGCAGCTTTTGAGGATATTTGGCAACAATATTGAAGATATAATGGAATGCCAGAGAGACTGAAAGCATGTAGATCAATTAGGAGTTATTGCAATTATCCACGCAAGAGGTGATGAAAGCTAGAATTAAGATGGCTTTTGTGTGAGTGGAGAAAAGGGGACAGATATGAGAGATATGTAGGGATAGAATCAACAAGATTTGGGAAGGACATCATCAAATTCTACAAGGGGTAAAAAAAGGCCTATATAGTTTGTCAAAATTTTAGAAAATCTTTTTATAGTCTTTCATACTGTTGTGAAAAAGATGGAGAGGTAAATATTGTGGGTTCTAAAGGAAGGAATTTACTGGTTCAATGTCAACTCTTCCAAGAGGTGCCTCAGTGATATGATCTTGGATTTTTACTCTGAAAGACAAGCCAAGGAGAGATGACATCAAAAAAACTATGTCAGGATAGGCCATTGAGTCAAATCTGCTAAGATGGAATTTAATAGGGACAAATACAAGGTCTTGTCAAGAAAGTAGTCTGACTGAAACATATTTGGTGACTTTAATGGATTAGAAGTTCAACCTAACTCAACAGGGTGATATGGCAGCCATGAAAACTAACAAAACCTCTTCTGTCTTGATTGGTGATTGTCCCAGATCACTTCAGGAGCTTGACTTCTCTTCCTACCTTCTGCCCATTTCTACCTTACCATGAAAGGTATACCTTTATTCTATTTTTGAACCATGAATCATGTCAACTCTGATATTGTTCCTGGATAGGATGTGTAAATCTACTCCCTTATGACCACACTTATAGTCCCTAAAACTTTCCAGACCAAAGTTGTCCTTTCTCCCCCCTCCCCACTTAGACTGCAAATCCTTTGAGAGCAGGGACAGTTTTTGTTTTTGTATCCTCATTGGTTAGAATCACATCTAGAACATAGTAAATGCATTATAAATATATTTTTTTTCATTCATGCATTGATTTGTCTTAGGATGCATTAAGAAAAGAATAGTATCCAGAGCTAAGAAGAGGATACTCTTGCTATGTTTTGCCTCGTTCCTACCACATATTGAATATTTTGTCCATTTTTGGGTACCATATTTAGGAAAGACATCAGTAAGCTAGGAGGAATCCAAACAAGGGCAACCAGGAGAACATAGTGTAGCAGAAGCCAAACAGAACTCCCTGGTGACCTTGGAGAGAGCATATAGCACCTAAAATGTAACAGACTAGGTACCCTCCATATTATGGAAGTTAATAAGATTGAATTGTTACCAATAAAGAGCTTGAAATATTATTTTGCATGTTCTTATAGATGCGTTAAAAATAAAGCTTCTAATAAAAAACAGATATTCATTGTATGGCAAACAAACCACTGAGATAAAAAGAAAACAATCCATTAAATTGCTCATCAATGTTAGAAATCATTTTACTGATGATATTAGTAATTAATATCTATTTGTAGACAGGGAATAAATAGAGAGATAGGTATGGTTGATGGTAAAATCCATACAATTCAAGACTGAGTATTGGCAAGTCTACAAAGCACTGGATTGGAAGTCAGAGGACCTGCCTTCTGGTTCTGACACTGCCTCTAATAAGTTAAAAGATCTTGAACAAGTCATTTAACATCTTTGAGCTTCCACAGACCTATCTGTCAAATAAGAGGGTAGAACTTGGGGATTCCCATATCTAAAATTTTATGATTCCAATGTTGATAAGAGGGAACAAAGAACACCATTTGTGAATTAGGGTTCTGGTTATATGTTTGATAAAGGTAAATCTTAGTACGCTGACCTGTTTAAGATTCAAATATGCTTTAAAATATATATAAACAAAAAATGAGGATGCAAGCCTTGTGTCCATTAACATTTCTTATCTTCATTCTTTTTATCTCCTTTACAACCATTTTTTTTCCTTCTCTCCTTTGGATTCTTATTGATTATCTCCTATATGGTGCCTTACTTATTATACTTAGGAAGTAGCTTGGCATGCCTAATTTTCCACCAATACCCATTCATTGGGGGAGAATAGATTTATGTAAATGTGTCCTGGAAAAATCTTTAATCAAATATTGGATAGAAGATCAGGATTATACCTTCTCCCGCTTGAGCCCCAACCCCCAGCATCTATACCAGTATACACAGTTCAAAGGATTCAAATAATTGTAGCCATCAAAATCACACAGAGAATTACACTGATAATTAAGCTAGCTGTGATGAAAGTTTGGTAGTGGTCCAATGGATACTATATTCCAGTCATTTAATGAGTGTAGACTTCCTATTTGTTTCTGGTGTTTTATCTACTTTTAGCCAATTTATATTCAGACAGTCTGGGAAGGCATGTGGAGTGGATTTAGAGGGCAGAACGGAAATGAGATTCTGAAATTAATACAATTGATTACACAGTTGTTTATCTGACCAGTCAGGCGAGGGATAATTAACTGTATCAACCAAGCCCAAAAAGGTAATTCTCCTCCCTCTTTTACTGTTCTCTATTTCCAGAGCCAATTAAGAGAAATAGTCCTATTGGCATCTAACAAGGAAAAAGTCAATTAACTTTTAGATTACATAACCGAGGAATATTATTTTTAAAACTTTATCTCAGTCTTGATATTTGTCTCACGTCTCTGTGGAATTCATATCACAAAGGTTTCTCAGATAATGTACAAAATCTCAATCTACCTTTTTCAGGGGCTGCTGTTTATGCACATAGTACTGAGCAGATGCTTCTTTTGGCAAGAGCAGCTTACTCTTAACTTGGTTCCCTTTCTCTGATTAACTTCAAAATTCCCCATGGTCTGAACTGTGAGAGAACCCAGCAGAATAATCACTGTGTTCCTAGTTTGGCTCTTTTTTTCTATGATTTCATCATGCCCTCTTAGGTTACAGGGATACCAATTGAGGAAAAAAGGAAAAATCACAGAGCTGAACTCTTCCCTACAACCAAGGTGGTTGCTTTCACGCATAAAATAAGAATCAAACTAGCAGAAAAAGATGAGTTAAGGATACAATGGAGAGTCAAGGCATTCTGATGCACAGTGAAAGTATCAGAATAATTTCTATTAATGCCATTTTATTTTTCCCCCACTGGGGGGGAAGGAGAGAAGGAAAAGATGCAAGTTAACTGAAAAAAGTTAAAGGCAAAAATATTAAGAAAAAACCTAAAATTAGTAATAAAAAAAGAAAGAAATATTTTAAATCCTAAAGAATTAAAGGGCTATTGATTTCTGAATAAATCTATTCTTGAAATATTAAGATATTAAATTTAGGGGGCTGCTAAGTGGTGCAGTGAATAGAGCACTGGCTCTGGAGTCAGGAGGACCTGAGTTCAAACCTGGCCTCAGACACTTAATATGTACTAGTCCTGTGACCTTGGGCAAGTTACTTAACCCCAATTGCTCTGCCCTTCCCCCTCCAAAAAGCAAAAAAAAAAAAAAAGACATTAAATTTAATTGTGGAACACAAAGTAAGTTGACAAAAAGAATTTATTTTTTAAAAAACTGGAAAGAATAATATTTATAGTGTGTTTATGAAATGTGCTGCACTAGCACACTCAGTTCCTGAATCATGACCTACAATGTAGAATTACTTTCTATTTTTAGAAAAAAGGATAGTTTTAAGACTGCACATAGCTCATTTATGTATAAACCCTTTAGTATCTAATGTAATATTTCTAGAAAATATGTTCACTAATGTGCACTTGGAAGCATTTCTTCATTACTAGATATCATTTCACAAAGATATAAAATTCTTTTTTTTTTTGGAGGGCAGGGCAATTGGGGTTAAGTGACTTGTGCAAGGCCACATGGCTAGTAAGTGCTGGATGTCTGAGGCTATATTTGAACTCATGTCCTCCTGACTCCCGGGCTGGTGCTCTATTCACTGTGCCACCTAGCCACCCCAATATAAAATTCTTTAAATATTTATGTTAAAACAGATAACAACATACAAACTATGTGAGCCCTTGAAGGCTCTGATCCTCAGACAACTCTCTAATATTTATTTACTAAATTAGAAACTGTGGATGGGTTGAGTTAGTGGAGAGAATTCCCACATTGATGAAATCATAGATATGTAAACTAACATACAATTATATTCTCTTTTATTACATTTTCTTTCACAAGATTTTTTTTAAAAGATTAAAAACAAAAACAAAAACCTTATACTTTCTAGATATGTCACATGAACAGATCCAAAAATGGAATTTCATTCTATCTGTACATTTTGGTAAATGAGTAGAAATGTGCTAGTCAGATTGAGCTGGCTAGAACCCAGAATTCCTATTTGTTACAACACATCTATTTTTCACAGAGTGCTGTATAATTCTTGGAAAGATGACGATTATTTGCTGATATTTTCCCACTGCAAAAGCCTAGAAATAATTCAGCCACTCTGAACACACATGTTTAGGTGATGTGTTAGACTTTAAGGAGAGAACTGGGGGTAGTGAGACTCAACCTGTGATTTCACTGGCATAGAGAACTGCTTGGTGAAGAAACTGTTGGCATCATCTCTGCAACTAAGAATCTTTGAGAGCTGTCAGGATACTGAAAAGTTAAATGATTTGCCTGGTGTCACACAGTTAGTATGGGTCAGAGATAGGGAGGTAGATTTTCTTTTGGGCTCCAAGACTTGTTTTCTATGTAATGTTGAAATTATTTCCTTTGGGTTATCTTCTTCCTTTCATGGAAAAAGTTTATTGTTCTTGCTGACGTACTTAAATACCAAATTCTGCTTTTCACCTCAAGATTTTTATAGAAGCAGTTTGAGAACTAATGTCATTCTACTTGGGCAAAAGAAATACACCCTTTATTTTACCTGGTTTTTATTATTATTGTTGTGATTGTTATTTTACCTGTTTTAAGGGCCTACAGAAGACTTTTTTAGTATTTAAGAGTTCCCTAGAAAAGTTTATGGTTATCAACATTCCAATTCAATTGCAACTCCCCCTTTAGTTGGTTGGTTTGTCCACAAGTATACCTATCAAGTGAAATTCCTTCTGGACTGTTTTATTTTCTTCCTTTCTTTGTATCCCCAGCATTTAGGACAGTGCTTGGTATACAGCAGGTACTTAATACATGTTTGTTGATTTTTGACTTGACTGATTCCTCTATCAGTGAAGAAGATATAGATCCAGTTCGCTTCAGTGGTACTTTATACTTACAGAACATACTTTTAAGATACTGTGGTCTTTGAGAGGCTGGACTTTTGCAAGTCACAGGGGGACTCAGGAAAATGGAAGAAAATGGGATCATAGCATCACAGATTTAGGGCTGGAAGGGACCTTTGAGCTTATATAGTTCAGAGATTCTTAACTTTTTTGTTGTGTTATGGAGCATTTGAGGGGGCTATTGAAAGCTCTGGATTCTTCTCAGAATAATGTTCTTAAAAGCATAAAATAAAATACATATGATTACAAAGAAAATCAATTATATTTAAATAAAGATAAAGATTTTTCCCACGCAAATTTATGGGCTCCCTGAAATATATCCACAGTTATTTGGGGATCCATGGACCCTGGGCTAAGAACTCCTTATCTGGTCCAATCCCTTCATTTTACTTATAAGGAAAGAGGCCCACCAAAAGAGACTATGTCACTTATACAAGTCATAGTTTATAAGTATCAGAACCAATGGTTGAAGTTAGATCTGACTCCAAATCCAGTTTACTTTCTACCTTTGTTGAAAAAAGATATATTTTATTTTTAGTTTAGATGTGATACTGCTCTATTCACTGCAATAAGCCACGAGAATGGCATCTTTTATATAGTGCTTATACTCACTTTCTCTCTCTGGGATAATTTACTCATCTCAACCTGCATTCATACTGGCAGTTTGGTGGGGGGTAAGGGCCTTTCCCAGAATGGAGTACAGTCAGGTGCAACTGATGTTGCACAACGATGTTGCTACAACTCATTTTCAGCATCCTAAGAATAACCTAGGTGAGGAGCAGGAAGGGTAGAGAAGCATAGGGAATGAATTCCTACTACTTGATACTTTATCACCTGAGTTCCCTCTGATATTCTTCCAATTTACATAAAATATGACAATTACACCATTAACTCAAATGTAAAAAATTTAAAAATAAACCAAATGCCACAATAATCAAATAATATTTACTCAACACAAAGAAAAAGCATTAATAATCAGAACTTCCGGGTATACCCATAAATCCAGGTCACAATCTTCCATCAATCTAAGTTGTATAGATGGGGAAAAATAGGTATATACTTATAGGAACCTAGCACAGAGGTACATGTATAGAGAAACCCTTGTGCCTGGAATGTTCCATAGACCTGAAAATGGAATGCAGGTCTCTATGTTCTGAGGCTCTTTATGGAACTGTCTATATCACATTCTGAACACAGTCACTTCTCTACCATCTGTTCTTCTGGTCCTCATAGCTCTCTTACTAAAAAAGCCACTTGTCTATGACTATCAGGCCACTAAAGCAATATTGATGTTTAACCAAGCTCTAAGTGCTCCTCAGATCCTGCTTCAGTCACCTTTAGGGCCCATTCTGTTGGAGGAAGTCTTCACATGTTTGGGGTAGACATCCCCCTAACTTACTAACAGGTTTGAAGCCTGTCATTTCCCCTCAACCTGGTTTAATCTGTCAAGATAGTTTTACTGGGATGTGGCCACTGCACATGCTATAATTCCTTGGAGTCACAGGTGAGAGTTGTGTGACAGGTGAACACCAAAGATACATGAGCAGCCCTGAAAAAGCCTCAGCCAGCCTTCACACCAGAGGCACTGGTCTCCTTGAATACCCCATTCATTAAATCACAGGCCATTGCCAGTTATCTAGACTTCTGTCTTGTCACTAGACTTTGAGGACTCTGAAAGAGAGAGTGAGGTTGATGACTTTGTGCAACTCTTGTCTCATTTAAATCTAATTCACAGGCAAGTCAAATATCACCCCATGATGTCTTTGGTGCTCTTCAAAAATGAAGGATGAACAACAAATCAATATCAAGCTCTTTTATTACATAGTTACCTTTGACAGAGTACTGAGAAAGTGTTTAGCAAAAACTTTGGCATTGCTCTTTCAGTGAAATATTAGCTTTAAGTCTTGGACCTGCAATTTTAGACATATGTTATTTTAGTTGGAAACTTGAAGAGCAATATAGATCACTCTAGCCAGCTCTCCACAGAGACACATTCTGCTTTTTCCAACCAACTTTCAACAATGATGACTCTCCTCTGATCAGCATAGCTCCCAGTAAAACATTTCCAAAGCTTGATCCATACTTCCTCTTCTTTTTGCAATCTGTAGAAGCCAGTAAAAGACAACACACACAACTTTGAGAAGGTTCCTCTTCTCTTAAGCCGTATATGGTTACAAAGGGCAAGTGACAACCAGATGTCAGCAAAGTAACGCTTCTCTTTTAATAAGTGCAGCTCCCAGCAAAATAGCTAAAGAACCTATTTCCAGTCATCTTTCTTGGCTTTAAAAAGATACTATTCTCTTCTTCTTGTGTGTATTGTCTTCACCTAGGCAGTACAAAGGATAGAGCACTGGACCTGGAGTTAGGAAGACCAGAGTTCCAATCTGCTCTCAGATATTTAATAAATGTGTCACCCTGGGGAAGTCATTTAACCTTTGTCTGCTTCAGTTTCCTCAGTTGTAAAATATGGATAATGATAGCACCTTCCTTGTATGTGTGTTGTGAAGGTAAAATGAGATAATACATATTAAGGACTTAGGCCTGGAACATAGTAGTTGTTTAATAAATGCTTATTTCTTTCCTTGCCCCATGCCCTTCAGTCTTCTGATGTCTTGGCTTCTGGAAGCACCTTCTCTCATTGCCCTCAAAACCAGTACTGCTATAGAATGATGCAGAAGGTATATCATTATGTCAACCTAAATCCCTCTGTACCTTAAGAGATGATCTGTATTAGTGGAGAGGGTAATTGCATATATTGAAGAAATCAAGGATCCTAGAAGTATGTATAATATATATATATATATGTATGTATGTATATATATACACACACACACACACATATACAAGTTAAAAAGAAATATATACATATATATATGCAAGTACAATTTTAATAATACAAATAATTAACATCTTAAATGTGTTTATTTTGCTGTTGTACATGCCAGAGTCATAACCACACTTGGGGATATATCAGCACTAATGTATTCAGAGATGCCTGGTCCCCAGCTTGAAATTCCTCACCCTTGCCTCATTTATTTTGATTTTTATGTGTTCCCAAATTATTTCTGAGGATTTATTAGCATAAAATTCTTACACAGGGCACTGATGCATGTTTTTTACTCCTGGGAACCTTGGGATAATAAGTAGAGATGATGTCTATTTTCCTTCATTTGTGACCTAATAAAAAAGGAAATACACACACATATGTGTGCATATATGTGTATGGATATATGTATACACATACATGGTTTTTTGGCACCTGACATAGTACTGTAAAGTAAGCTTAATGGTTATTCTTTTGATGATGGTGGTGATGGTAGAAATTTGAACCAATAACTTTAAAGTTTCAGTGATTTAAGGTCTGTCTGAGCATTTGTTGATGTAGACTAAAACCTCTTCATACCTGTTAGATAGAACTTAAAGAATTATAATGGATAGGAAAACAAAACAAAACAAAACATGATCTGCTAGCCAATTTTCTGGGAGTGAGTGTCTTGGAATTTATCTAAACTGGTCTTTGGTTAACATAAAAGTTTTTTTTTTTCAACCAGGGTTAATACTTGACTAAAAGTAACTAAGGAAATATTCATAAAAATGCTTTTAATAAAAATCCTGTTGAATCAAAACAGGGCTATGTCTCTCAAAAGCAGAACAGAAGCAAAGCAGCCATTTATCTCTAAAATAACTCGATGAGATTACATATATTTGGCATATGCATAGCTAAGGGAAGATAGATTAATGACATGTAGGGATCATCCATGTGCTCTGGAGCTCTTTTCTAATTTTCTCAGCTGAATTCTGGCCCTATTCTCTTACCTCACCGTGCTTTAGGACAGCTGTGGTGTACTGGAAAAATCACTGCCTGGAGAGACTTGGCTTTAGGTCCCAGTTCTGGTACTACTTAACTGTCTAACTTCAGACAAGTTAAACTGTCTCTACCAATCTGCCCCCTCCTTTTTAAAGGATAGAGTTAGACTAAGGTTCCAATTAGCTCCAACATCTGTGAACCGAGACCAATTTCTAGGTGTTTTGTCACCCTGGTTCTATGTATATTTGGAATCAGTTACCTTCAAATGGGAGGCAAACTCTATTCAGTGTTCAGCTTAAACAGTTTCCCTTTCCAATTCCATCACAAACTCTTCACCTCCCAGCCAAAAGGGTTTCAATTGGGAAGCACCGAAAGACTAACAGAGCAACATCAATCTCTTCTTGCCTCTTAGAAGTAAGTACCTTCTTATCACTGGCCAAATTTCTGTGAATGTTTTCCTTGGGTTGGAGTTTGTCTCCCAGAGTCGAGAGCTGACAAGAGATGGGTTGGGGTTCCCCTGACCTCATAAATCTACTTCTTAGAGTGGTTTCTGATCCTGCTAAAAAGTTTCATTAACATAAAAGTTACACATCTAGCCACTGAAAAAGAAAGAGGAATTCTAAAATTAAGTTGGTTTCATAACACTGCACTCTTCACTTAGTCTTTCAGAATTATCTTTCCTAATTCAAATTCTCCCAGGAATTTCATCATTCTCCAGCTAAGGTGTTTGAATTTATTCCTTTGGTTTAAAAAAAAATATTTTCTTAAATAATATCTCAGGCATGATGGTATTTATTGATAGATATAATTTCATAAGCACAAGTAGAATGAGAGAAATGAATTTAATATTTAGAGGATTTGTGGTTTCTTTGTTGTAGGGACTAACTCCTCTGAAATAAATTGTAACTCTATCTACACCATAATAGAGAGGGATTTTAGTGAAAGAATCCATCATCTGGTGGCCAACCCTCTGATGATTCAATTTAATCCAACCAACATTTGCTATTTGTGAGAAACTCTGCTAGGTGCTAGGGATACAGATACAAAATGAAACAGTTCATTTTCTAAAGAAAGGTTGTATCCTACTAGGATTCTATGGTGTGAAAAGGGGATAAATATCTATTAGGTACTTTGAGAAGGGAGAGAGCATTAACAAATGAGCAGAATGAGTGGAAGACTTCATGAAGGAGGTAATAGTGGACAGAGACAGAAGTGAACGTAAGGATTATGAGCTGAGGAAGAAAAGTATAAGGAACAACAGACGAAGCAACAGATATATTTTTGTCTTGGTTAATGACAGCTTCCTCCTTTAAAAGGTAGAGGAACTAATGAGGAAAAATTCTATTTTAGATCTGATTCTCATCAACAAGGAAGAACATAGTCACTGGAGTGGAACAATGGCAGTTTGGCAAGGAAATGATCCTCTGCTTTAAAATTTGTAAAAGATGAAAAGAAATCAGGAAGTTTGGCATGTATCCTGGATTTAGAGGTAGTACAAATTTCATAAGGTTTAGAAAAAGGAAAGGAAGGCTCCAATGGATGAAAGTTCTACAGGGAAAGACAATTCAGGAGTGGGAATTTCTTGAAAATGGACTTCTGAAGATGCTAAGAGGAATAATCCTTATGAATAAGAAAAAGGCCTATCGAAAGAGACATGTGGATGCATAAGGAACTTTTTGACCAATACACACACGTGCACATATATTCTAAATTCTAAAAGGGCATATATAGAAGATGGAAGCAAGGGCAGGTAATAATAGAAGAGTAATATAATAACATGGCATAGTCTTGTTGGATTACAATCAGGAATGCTAAAGTACAAAATAAGTTGAGATTGGGCAGAAATTCTAAGAACAATTGCAGTTGATTTTTCTTAGGTACATGGTTGTAGGAAGAAGGAGAAAGAAAAGTTAGGATCATTTCTTGGAGGTAGATAGAATGATGATGACCACAAATATCATGGATATTATCAATCCCTAAATTCAAAAGCAAACAGAACACAAACCCCCCACTAGCCTCATATACATACAACAAAATTATATCCACATTATACCATTATAATTGGAGTTCTCATACAATGTTTCAGGACTCCTAGACTTACTTCTGCCAGGGATTTAATTTGCTTTGGCCTAAGCAATAGTTACGTTATTTTTGCTTAACGTCTGTTTGCCTTGATTTGGGGAATGATATTAAATCCTTGAATGAATTATCCTTTAAGGTTTTATATATTTTCATATACATACACATATACATACATGTATATACATGTATACTTTCATAGATATACAAACACACATATGTATTGCATATATCCATGTGTATATGTATACATACATACATACATACGTATGTATGTACATTGAATCCCCAGGGAGAATGTGAGCTTTAAAAGAAAGAACTGTTTCGTATTTGTCTTTGTATCCCCAGAATCTAACACAGTGATTGGCACATAATGGGCACTTAATTTATGCATGTTGACAGAACTCTTTCTTTGATGGATTAGAGTCCTCTTAAGATCATCTGGCTCCATGAGACTCAGGATCTCTTGTGTCCTGGAATCTAATGAGGCCTTTCAAGATATATGTATGTTTTTGTGTCTATCTATCTATGTAAAAGCATATATATATGTGTGTGTGTGTGTGTGTGTGTGTGTGTGTGTGTGTGTGTGTGTGTGTGTATGTATGTATATATGTGTGTGTATGTGTGTATGTATTCTTAAACTCTTGGGGGATAACCTCTTGCCATATAACCTGGAAAATTTCAGTCAGTTTTTATATAAGCAATGGACCCTCTACCTTATAAATCTCAGCTGGAATAGAACCAGCACTAGGCACTTTGTCACATGAAAGGAGCCTAACAGCATTCAAAACCTCTTCTTTAGTTGGAGTGTCAGCTAGGGAGAGATTGACTTCAACCTGAGGTAAACAGGTACTCCATCAGCCAGCACCACACCATCCATACATGGAACCATCAATTATAGCAAATGGAGAAGTTTTGAATGCTGTGGATAAATTCACTTACCTTGGTAGTGTACTTTCCAGGGATGTACATGTTAATAATAAGGTTGACACATGTGTTACCAGAGCTAGCTCAGTGTTTGGGAGGCTTCAAAGGAAAGCATGGGAGAAAAGAGGTATTAGACTCACCACCAAACCAAAGGTCTACAAAGCAGTTGTGCTGACCTCATTGTTATAATGCCTGCAAAACCTAGATAGTCTACAGCGCCATGCTAGGAAACTGAATCACTTCCATTTGAATTGTCTTAGGAAGATTCTGAAGATCACCTGGCAGGATAAGGTAATAGACACTGAGGTCCTTATTCGAACTAAACTGCCAAGCATTCAGACTGTGATTTAGAGAGCACAATTCCAACGGCCTGGCCACATTGTCCAAATGCAAAACATGCTTGCCAAAAAGACTATTTTATATAGAACTTACACAGGGCAAATGTTCACATGGTGGTCAGAAAAAGCAATACAAGGACACTTTCAAGGTCTCTCTCAAGAATTTTAGAATTGATTGTGTGACATGGGAGACACTGGCACAAGACCACTCAGTATGGCATGCCCATGTCAGAGAAGGTGCTCTGTGAGCAAAGCAGAATGGAAACACCTCAAAGGAAACTCAAGATGTGCAAGTTTAGAGTACCCACCCCAAATATTCACACAGACTATTTGTGCTGGACCTGTGGTAGAGCATTCCAAGCTCATATTGGTCTGATCAGCCAAGGTCAGACACACTGAAGCAACGTTAGCATAGTGATGTCATTTTGGCCCTCTTTGAGAACAAAGGACAACCAACCAACTAATATGTATGTATATATTTCCAGTCATGTCTGACTTTTTGTGATCTCATCTGAGGTTTTCTTGGCAAAGATACTAGAGTGGTTTGCCATTTCCTTCTCCAATTCATTTTATAAATGAGGAAACTAAGGCAAATAGGATTAAGTGACTTGTCCAGGGTCAATCAAATACTAAGTTTCTAAGGCCAGATTTTAGCTGAAGAAGATGAGTCTTCCTGACTCCAGGCCTGGCACTTTATCCACTGTGCCATGTAGATGCCCTTACCTCCCTTCTTATATCCAATCAGTTACTAAGCCCCGTCCTACCACTCTTTATTTCTTTGTCACCACACCAGATCATTTTCACCTATTTGGACTTTTACAAGAGTTTCCCAATAGGTTTTTTAGTTGCAAATCTCTTCTCTTTTCAATGTATTCCAGAAATGTTTTGAAGAATGGTCATTCTAATTCATAGATCTAGTTGTCATTATTTTCCTCAAAAAAATATTCAATGGTTTCCTATCATCCATCTAGTAAAGTTGAAACCCTTCTGTGTAGTATCCAGACCATTCCACAACTTGATACCACCTACCTTTCCTGATGTATTTCATGATTTTCCTCCAAGTAGTCCACCCCTCAGCCAAAATGGACATATTTGTATCTCCCACACCTTCCCTACACACTCACACCTCTATGCTTTTGCTCAGGCTGTATTTTATGCTTACAACAACCTTGTTCCTCCTTTCAACATATGGAATTCCAATCATCTTTAAAGCCCAATTAAAAAACCACTACTTCCAAAAAAAGTTTTCTATTCACTCTTCTAGTGATGACTTTGCTCATAATACTTCTTATAGCCTTTTGTTTCACAACTCCTTAATGCATTTATTGTGTAATATTATGTATTATAGTTCTTAGTGTTTCCAAACTCCCTATCTCCCTCAGTATATGAAAGTACTTTGAACATGGAAGTCATTTGGGAAATGCTTGTTGTTGATCCTCAGAAAATGAGGATATACAAATTTAGTAGGCCATATAACCAATCAAAGTTCATTGATTAAGTACCTACTATGTGCTAAGCACTGTGCTAGACATGAGGGATATAAATCCAAAAACATAAAATCATCTCTACCCTCAAGGAGCCCACCTTCTATTTGAATTCTGTCCATACTAAGAGTTGACATTTTGCTGACATTGTCTTTAAGAAATCGGGGTCACCTCCATGATAGCTCTTTGATAAATATTTGGCTAAATAAATCTAAATTTTCATAATTCGAGTTAAAATTTCTCATTGATTCTACTTTCTAACGACTCAATATAGTTTTGTTTTTTTTAAAGTTTTATTATAGTTTGCATCATTCATTTCCACAAGATTTTGAGTTACATATTTTCTCCCCCTCTTTCCCCCACCCACCACCCCAAAACAGCC
>JAQQSV010001810.1:0-23102 GCA_028646515.1 Pseudochirops corinnae
GAGGGAAGAAGAGAAAGAATCTAGAATCTAAAGTTCTATAATCAAATGTTAAAAATATATATATATATGCATATATATATATATATATATATATATATATATATATATATACACACAGTTATTATTATTATTATTAACTACATCCAACTGGAACTTGAGATACACAGGCACTGTGGTTGGGAGATCCATCTTGTCCTACCGAAAAGTCAGAGGGGTAAGGGAGGAAGACATAGGAGAGAATACATTGGGGGAGTGGGTATACAGTGGGATGGCTGTTTTGGGGCGGTGGGTAGGGGAAAGATGGGGAGAAAATATGTAACTCAAAATCTCGTGGAAATGAATGATGCAAACTAAAATATCTCATGGAAATGAATGATGTAAAATAAAATAAAGAAATAAATAAAAGAAATAAGGGAAAAAAAAAAAGATAAATCCATACAACTGCCTATGTTTAAAGATGAGGAAACTGAGACCAAGAAAGTTAAACAACTGTTCACAGTTACAACAAATCAGAAGCTGGGTAGGAACCATAACACAGATTTTCTGACTCCTGGACTGTGTTCTTCCCCCTACTCTATGGTGTCATCTGAAGAACGGAAAAATTTAAACAATAGCACAGCAATTAGTATTAATTACAAAGACACAATCAACAGACAAATTAGCTGTACTAAAATAAAACACTTGCTTGTTCCTTCTCCTTTTTCAGTAGGCGTGACAAAGTACTCTAATTTTCATGGGAAGTTACACATAGTGGTTAAAGAAACATATAAGGCTTCAAGAATATTAATTTATTTGGCATTTTTTCCCTTGAAAAACAAATCTTGCGGGGGTTTTTTATTGACTAATGGGGGTTAGAACCAAGTTCATCAACATGCCATATAAAGCTTTTGCAAGAAAACTGACATAATATGTATTTTTCTGCTCTCTAGTAAACTGTCTTTGAAAGTTACCTATACTCCCTGTGTGGAATATCTTCTGTATCATAAACTATGATTATTATTCATCAAGTTTCCACTATGATTTTCATTATATTTTCTTCTCTGTAAACATATCCACAATAACTTTGGTAAATCTGTTTTTTATAAAATACACATATACCCCATACTGATGATATATTCCAACAACTGAAGGCAACTGTAGCAATTAAAACAAATACATATGCCTTTCCAGAATCAGACGAAGGCTGACCATACAAAAGAATCCTGCTCCTACTCAGTTACAAATAGTAAGCATCCCTTAGGATCCACTGTTTTATAATGAATGTTATGTAAAGCAAGGGCTTAGTTCTAAGAAAATTAAAATGCTTACAAACCAATTTGCCTCGCATTCATGGAAACTCATATTCCTTTTCAGAGTGCCTGATTCCTCTCTAGCAATCCTCTTGGCTGCCTCAAAAGCAAACACTGTCATAAAAAACCTCAAAAACTGAGCTTCCAGGAAGAGAAAGAAGCAAGATACTTACAGGGAAAAGGAAAGTGGAACAATAGTGGGGAAAAGAGGGGGAGAAAAGCAAAGGTAATAATATACTTCTGAAATTTTGTTTCATTCAAAATTAGCTCAGTTTCAGGTAAAAGGCAACAAATATTCTGCTCACAACCTTTCTGAATTTCTTTTATGATCAAAGGCAATTTTTTTTCAATGGTTTATATATTTCTCTTTAATTTGGAGACATAATTCTCCCAAAGCAATTCCAAACCCTTCTAGAGAGCTATGCCCAATAAAATTTAAATTTACTTCAATCAAATTCAGAAGCAGGGAAATAGTGCTACTTGGAGAGGAAAAAAAAAACCAGATAAATAGCAAAGAGATATTTCTAGTCTCCTCTATTTTCTATTGTTGTTGAGTCATTTCAGTCATGTCCAACTCTTCGTGTCCCTATTTGCCTAGAAGCAGATACTGGAGTGGTTTGCCATTTCCTTCTCCAGGTCATTTTACAGATGAGGAAACTGAGGCAAACACTTAGGAAGTACCTAAGGCCAGAACTGAAGTCGGGAGGATGGATCTTCCTAACTCAAGGTCTGGCACTCTATCTGCTATGCCACCTAACTGCCAGGCCTGTTTTCTATAAGCTGTCTTTAAAAGAGGAGGGGACTATTTTACTTTTCTGTCAATATACCTTATGGATTTTACTATTGCTTCCTAAAATACTGTGATCAATAAATTCAAACTTATGGAGTTTTTCAAAAATCTTTTAGCACAACACAGTAAGCTGAGTATACAATAAGTATTTACTAGTTAATGCTGCCTTTGTCTACCAATCCCCCTTTCTGTATTAAAGCAGGTATTCTAGAAGTACAGTCTAAAGATTAAGTGAATAAATACATTTAGTTAATATCACAACAAAAATCCACATCAACATTTACACATGTAATAATAAAACTCAGCAAAATCTCACAACACTGATGCATCTTATAACATTCATGTTGAACACGAGTCTATATTTCTGATATGAAATAATTTATTTGTAATGTTTAGGAAAACAAGGTACTTGTATTTCCTATTAATTCAATAATTTAAAGATGTAAGCTTTGCTTTATTTTGCATGGCAAAGGAGGCAAATAGAACAGGTGGTTCAGGGTCTTTTGCCCTACCAAAATGATCTTTAGACTTAAAAATAAGTCATTAAAATGGTAGTTTTCACATCAAGCTCTACCTTTTTTCAAACCATCTTCACCTAATACTGTTTCTTGGTTTTTTCCCTTTACTTTTCACTCTGCCTTCCCCTATTTCATCAGTACATTCATCATTAATGTACTCTTTGCCCATTTTGATAATACAAAATCAATTTTTTCTTCACTTAACCTGTCCATTAATTTAGGTCCCTTTCCCTTAAACTATTTCTTAGCTATCATATGGGTTTTCCTCTTTTATAACACAGTCTGACTCATTAAAGCAGTTTAAATCATGTTTTTAGGCAGAGAGAAAATTACTGCTGGAGAATTTAGTTTTATGGACCTTAAATATTCATTTCTGTTCTATCAAAGTGGATTTCTAAAATACATCTTTATTCCAACATTTTAGTGTAAGAGGATATTTATAAAGAGAATTAAATAAGAAAATATCACACAGTGCTCAAGCACTCATTTTTATGGAAGGTATAAATAAGATGCAGTGTGTATACACAATACACACATATTCACATACATGCACAAACATGCGCTCACACAGACACATGACCTAACTATCAGAATTTATGGAGCCTCTGGCTAGGCATTTGCTTGTCAAAAGAGTGGAAGAATAGAGAAGTCCAAGACACATAACTTTTACTCCTTTACAAGACCACTTTAATAACAAGAGAGTGTGTACACATACAAGTCAGCTTTTGTTTTAATCAAACTTACCAAACTTCGATATTGGCCCTGGAACAATTTTGATGTCCGACTGAGTAAAGACTGAGATCCAAGGGAATCAAAGGACTTTATTCGATGAGATGAGGGCCGAGCACATACAGAGTCACTTCCCAGCCCAATGTCTGAAAAGGTTATGCACAAAAAAAAGTTGAAGATGTCTGATACCATGGACCTTCACTATGCACTAGACTTTTAAAATAGAGCAGCAACATAAGAATACACCAAAAGACTTCAACAAAGCATGTCATTTATACAGTAGACAAAGAAGTTGTTCTCTGTCTACTATATAAACAATTTGCATTCATTCCCCAATTGCCTTTCCAGAAATTATCTGTAGCTAACTATTCATATCAATCCCTTTCTGGCATAATCTTTCAAGTGTTTGATTATTAAAATTATCCAAGGTATTTCTTAATTTGAAGGGTCCTTTGCAATAATTTTCATTAGTTACCCTTCAGCCTCTTCAAACAAATGGCTTAACAAAGGCAAGAGAGGGTGGCAAATAGAGTCCAAAAAGAAGGAATTACCTACAACAAAGCAGAAAAAAGATCCATGTTTAAAACTAATTAAGGGCAACTACATTACCACAGAGAAGATCCTATTCCTTATATATATAACTGGGGATTATTTCATTCACTGAATATTATCCTCAGTGCCTAACACAGTACAAGGCACATAGCCTGTGTTTAATAAATATCACTGACTGATTTTTAGCCTGAAAGAGGCTTCCTGGAGACACATTATCCTACAGCTGCAAAGACCCTCACCCATCTGTCAAACGGAGGTACCTACACCATTTTGCTTACCGTTTAGTACCCAAGATAAAATGAGATAATATATATGGAAACACCATACAAAATTAAGCAATTAATTTTGTAGTCTTTGACTCTTTTTTACCAACACCACAAATCCCATACTATGCCACTTATTTAATCAAACAGGATACCAGTAACCTATTGCTAGGTGATAATTCCCTGCCTTTTAAGAAAAAAAAATCTTCCCAGACATTTAGACATGGATATCCCTAACAGCTATAAGAGCTCAGGTCATATCACAACTGTTTCAAAGCCCCTAGAGCTATGCCATATAAAGAGAGCAGACATACTAAAGTACTATCCACATTCTCCTTTTTAAAAACACAAAAATATTTCAACAGTCTACAACAATAAATGAGCCAAATCTAATAAGATTAAATTTAATCAGGTTAAATGTAAAGTCCTGAAACTTGGTTTTTAAAGTCAATTATCCAAGTATAGAATGGGGGAAGCTAGAAAGTACTTCATGTGAAAAAGATCTAGGACTTTTAGGAACTGGCAAGTTCAATATACAAATCAAGAGTGTTAACATGGCAGTCAAAAGTGTTCATGTGACTTTAGGATATACTTATAGAAACAGTTTCCCAAAAATAAAAAAAAGTGAGATTATATAGCTCCACTGTATTCTGCCCTGGTCAGATTACATCTGGAATACTGTGTTCAGTTCTAGGTAATTTGTTTCAGAAAGGACATTAACAAAATGGACAAAGTTTAGCTTTAGCACTACCTTCCTACCCCACCTATCTATCCACCTACCCCTACCTCTACCTTCCCACTCCATACTTTGTGTTTATTTTATACATATTCAAACACAAAATGTCTGTACATGCCATCCCCCTCTCTCTAAAAAAAAGTAAGCTCTTTTGAGAGCTCCTTTTTTTCACTTTTTGTCTCTTTATCCTCAGTACTTATGACAGAGGCACTGATACATAAAATGATAACTACTTATGGACTGATGGATTGGTTGAAAAAGGTGAGGTTATAACAAATCATGCCATTAGAAAATGTTTGATGGAAATATTTAGCTTGAAGAGGAAAAAAAACAAAAACAAAAAACACAAGGGCAGCAGAGGAGTCCATCGGAAAGAATTGGAAATAGATGATAACTGTCCTCATGCATTTGAAGAATTATCACATGGAAAATATATCCGACTTATTCTGATAGGTCCTAAAGGTCAGGACTGAGAACAATGGGCAGGTAATAACAGCACATATTCAGAAAGTGCTTAAAAGTCAGCGAAGTCCCTTACAAATGATTCATTCCTCTGATTCTCAGAAGAGCCGTGGGTAGTAGGTGCAACAGATACCCTTGTCCTCCATCTTATAAATGAGGAAACTGAAGTTCAAAGAATTTAAGTGACTTAAGTCATGGTCATATAACTTATCATCAGATAGTATTTGAACCCAGCTCTTCTGAGCTCCAAGTCTAGCACTGTTTCCAGTATACTTCACCTTCTCTCAGAGTCCTGCTCTACCTTCTACATGATGCCTTTCCCTATTCCCCAGATGCTAGTGTCACCTCCTCTCCCCTTAAAAAAACCCTTCTAATTACACTGTATATGCATAGTGATGTATATTGTCTCTCTGGTAGAGAATAAGCTCTTTGAGGGCAGATACAGTTTCATTTTTATCTCTGTTACATCACTGCCTAGCTTACTAATAAATATTTGTTGATTGATTCCAGGAAAATGCCCTTAGCAACTTTTGGAGCTGTCCAAAAGTAGAATGGGTTGATTCAAAAAGTAAAGAATTTCCTATTACTGGTGGTCTTCAAGAAAAGATTGTATGACCACTTTAAAATGCCGAGGCCTGGAGGCAGAATCAAGACACTAGACTAGTAAGAAGTACAGCACCAGCTCCTTACTATCGACAATTCCACCAAAAAAGTTGAAGAAATTGCACCAGACTGAATCCTAATAGAGAAATTCAAGAAAAAAGTGAATCATTTTCCAGACCTAGTCAGTGGAAGGAGACAGGCAAAGAGGTCTGCAGACACTGGGGACAGGGTTCTAGTCAGAAATGCATGTTGTAAGGAGAGTCTGACAAATAACAATATGTATTGCTATTTTAAAAAAACTAGAGAGAATTAGGAGTAAGGGGAGGGTTTCTTAAAATAATAAGCAGTATCTATCTCAAAAAGTAGGCATTATCTGTAATGGGAACAAGCTAGAAGTCTTCCCAATAATATTAGAGGTGAAGCAAGGATGCCCCTTATTCAATATTGTACTAAAAATTTAAACTACTGCAATAAGAGAAAGAAAAAGAAAATGAAAGAATTAGAGTAGGCAATGAGGAAATAAAATTACCACCCTTTGCAGATGCTACTATGTATGCTATACTTGGAGAATCCTAAAGAATCAACTAAAAATCCAGCTGAAATAATTAATTTCAGCAAAGTTGCATGATATAAAATAAACCCACATAAATCATCAGAATTTCTATATGTTACCAACAAAATCCAGCAGCAAGAGATAGAAAGAAAAATTCCTTTTAAAATAACTGCGGACAATATAAAATACTCGGCTGTTTACCTGCCAAGATAAACTCAGGAACTATATGAATACAATTTAAAAACACCTTTCACACAAAGAAAGTCAGATTTAAACAATGGGAAAAACATTAATTGCTCATAGGAGGGCCAAGCCAATATAGTAAAAATAATAAGAATTTTACCTAAATTAATTTACTTGTTTAGTGCCACACCAATCAAGCTACCAAAATATTATTTTACAGAACTAAAAAAAAAAAAATCATAAAATTTATCTGGGAGAACAAAAGGCCAAGAATATCATGGAAGGGGGCCTAGCCATACCAGCGTTGCAAATGCATTATAAAGCAGTAGTCATTAAAACCATCCAGTACTGGTTAAGAAATAGTGTAGTAGATTGTTGGAATAGACACAGTAGTAATGAACACAATAATCTGGTGTCTGATAAACCCAAAGAGCCCACCCTTTGGGACAATAATGCACTATTTGACAAAAACTGCTGGGAAAACTGGAAAACAGAATGGCAGAAACTGAATATAGACCAATTTCTTACACCATATACCATGATAGGGTCGAAATTTTTAATTTTTAATTTTAAGGTCAAAGTGATTTAAACATAAATGATGAGACCATAATCAAACTGGGAGAGAAAGGAATAGTTTACTTGTCAGATCCATAAAGAAAGGAAGAATTTAGGACCAAACAAGAGACAGAGAGCATTACAAAATGGAAAATGGATAGTTTTTGATTATATGATATTAACTTTAAAAAATTTTTGCACAAATAAAACTGATGCAACCAAGATTAGAGGGAAAGTAGAAAGCTGGGAAACAATTTCTACAGAGTTCTGGGATAAAGGCTTCATTTCTCATAGAAAGAGGGAGAAAGAGAACTGAGTCAAATTTATAAGAATACAACTCATTCCCCAACTGATAAATGGTGAAAGGATATGAAAAGGTAGTTTTCACAAGAAGAAATCAAAGCTATTGATCACATGAAAAAAATGCTCTAAACCACTATTGATTAGAGAAATGCAAATTAAAACAACTGTGAGGTATACCACCTCACACCTATAAGATCAGTTAAAATGACAGAAATGGAAAATGACAGATGTTATTGGGGATGTGGGGAAACTGGGATGCTAATATGGAGTTGTGAACTAAACCAAAGATTCTGGAGAGCAATTTGGAACTATGCCCAAAAGGCTACAAAATTGTGCATACCCTTTGATCCAGCAATACCACTATTCCAAAGAGAGCAAAAAAGGGCGGGGGGGGACCTCTTTTTGTGGTGGCAAAGAATTGGACATTGAAGGGATGCCCATCAATTAGGGAAGGGCTGAACAAGTTGTGGTATATGATTGTACTCAAATATTACTGTGCTGTAAGAAATGATGAGCAGGCTGATTTTATAAAAACCTGGAAAGATACCAACTGATACCAAAAAAAAGTGGCCAGAACCAGGAGAACATTGTACACAGTAACAGCAATATTGTACACTGATCAACTATGACTTCACTATCTCAGCAATACAATAATCCAAGACAATTCCAAAGGACTTATGATAAAAAAAAATGTTGCCCCCCTCCAGAGAAAGAATTGATGGAATATGAATATAGGTCAAAGCATACTATTTTTCACTTTATTTTTTTTTCACTTTTTTTCATTTGGGTCTGTATTTTCTTTTAACATGACTAATATGGAAATGTTTTGCATGATTACACATGTATATCCTATATAAAATTGCTTATAGTTGTCAAGAAAAGGGGGAGGCAAAAAAGGAAGGAAGAAAATTTGGAATTCAAATTTTTTTTAAATGAATGTTAAAACTTGTCTTGACATAACTGGGGAAAATAAAATGTTATTTTAAAAAACAAAATAAAATTTACAAGTTAAAAATAAAGCCAAATCTTTGCACAAAGCCACGTTGTTTCCTTAAATGTCACATGATACAATTACAATAGGACTATAAAAGAGATTCTTTTACTAGAGGGAGGTACAAATGATAGTGATATGTGCTCAAGAGGTATTTGATACTGGTTCCCCTCATTTTTCATTATTTATTTATAAATTACAGTAGGTGCTTGATTATTCTGGCTCAAATGACATAGTTTGAAGCTGAAGCCTCTTTCTTCTCATATTTCCTTAGCTACTACACTATCATCAGCACCTTGAAGGAAAAGTAAAGGAGGTAGAATTAAAATTCCTCAATTTTTCTTCCTAGCAGCTCATAGGTTTGGTGAAGGTAGAATTTTGAGAACAAAAGTGTATTTACAGATTTTCTCTATCCATGCTCTTCCTATCTACAACTATTATCATAGATTAAAAAAAAGAACTGGTTACACAAAATTTTTAACACTTCCAAGAATATTTGAACCTTTAAGTGTCTTTTAAATGTATTTCATAAATGGATCAGAAATGTGAACACACACAAAATTTATTACCCTATATTCCAATCTAAATAATTTGAACAATTTAAAATATAGGTGATATTACTTCAATTTTTACTTATATCTCTATACAGATTCCTAATTGTGTCTTTCATTACCAATCTGTCAACATCAATACTGTAGGTTTGCTTACAGAGTATAGTGCTTTTCAATGAAAACTTTTAGAGAGCCTCTTTAGTCAATAGCTTCCTCTGCCAGTTCCTTTCTTATTTCCTTTCTTATACTTTTACCATACTTAAAAGATCACAGGATCATAAATTTAGAGCTGGAAATATCCTTTTATGCCATCTAGCACAACCTGTTCATTATGAAGGAACTAAGACCCAGAGAAACGATTTGCCCCAAGGTTTCAAAAACGGTGACAGAGACAGGATTTGAAACTTAGTCTTCCTCTGGCAATTACTATACTTATAATCTTAAAGAACTAGATGCTTTCCTGGGTTTCAAATGCCTAATCTGTAAAATGAGGGGCTCAGAGGTCAATGATCTCTGAGGTCACTTCAGGTATAGAGCTATGAGCTATGTATCTTCTGACCCTTTCCACTATTCCTCACTGCCTCTATCATTCTAGAGTTCTTTCTCTTAGTCTGTCTTCCTCATTGAATTAATTTTTTTAAAAAAAACCTGGAGTTTCCCTGGGCACTCTCAACCTTTAATAGCCCTTTTTAAGACTAGCTCCTAAGGAGCCAGTAGGAGGTGCACTGAATAAAGCACTGACCCTGGAGTCAGGAAGACCTAAGTTCAAATCTGGCCTCAGACACTTAACACTTACTAGTCGTGTGACCTTGGGCAAATCACTTAATCCCAACTGCCCTGCCTTCCCCTCTCAAAAAAAAAAAAAAAAAAAAGAAAGACTAGCCCTTCCTTTCACTACTTCTCCTATAATCAGAAAGTCTGGGAAGAGGTATGTTCCTTGATCTCTTATCACTTCTGATCCATCCCTACACAATCAATCACCAGCTTTGAAAGCTTATTTCATTCAACTATACTATTCTCTCCCAATCTTTGTCACAGTCACCTAAAAATTACCTAGGTGTTTTATGTCTTTGGAACCTAGCTTCCAAACTTGTCCTTGATCCCTTCACCCTATATAAAACTTAGAGACTTCAATATCTACAATGATGTTAACCTTTCAACATGCTGTCCTCTAAAATACTTAAATTCCTTAGATCTTACATCATCATCACTATTTTTCTGCAAATCATTCACCAGGGAAATTCATGCCTTAATCTTACCATTTTGCCATATTTCTGCCTTTAATAATATCCAAAATACATATAGTCCTTTAAAATTTACAGAAAACTTCATATTCATCATCTCATTTGATTCTCACAACAACCTTATGAAGATACTTCAGGCATTATTATCCCCATTTTAAAGTAGACGAAACTGAAGCTCAAAGAGGTGATAAATGACTTGACCAATGTCACACGACAAATAAGTGTCAGGGACAGTAGTAATATCCAAGTTTCTAATGATCCCAAGCCTAGTGTTATTTCCAATAATAAATATTTCCATCTTCCTTCCAAGATCCTAAATTCTAACATCTCCTTCTGTTTTCCCATTTCTCCCACTCCCTTAATCTTCCCATATCTACTATCTACCTTCATCATGACTTTTGGTTCATCAATTCTTTCTCATTTTCCCAGGTCATTATCTGGTCATACTTCCCCCCTTAGTTGTGACACTCTAATCAACCATTTCAAAAATATCTTTCTTCTTCTACTCTCAAATTCCTTGCCCTCTTGACATTCCAGTTCTGCTAATCCTCAACACTAGACAATTCTTACTCCTGGGCAACCCAACAGTACTAAAGCAAAATCACAAAATTGCTGACTAAATTCAACTAAAAATTAGGTTATCCTAACCTCAATTGAGTTCTTATTGCAGTAGTGTCAGCCTTCTGATTCATCTCTTAACTGATTTTCAGGCACACTCTCCCTACTCAAAAACTTTCAAAAACATTACACCCTACTTGAGAAAGACTACCGGACATCAACCCCTCGCTCCCCACCCGATTCCTTCTTCTATTTTTTCTAAACTTCTCAATGTCTCCACTCAATCTTGTTTCCTTTCCCACCAATACCAAAGAAACAAGATGTCTTCTCTCCTTGCCTAGGCTAATTACTGTACCTATACACTCAGTCCTGTCCCTTTCTGTCTCCTCTTGTACATCAAAAACACTCTATCATATATTTTCAGTCTCACCCTCAACTAGTTTTGTTCTCTCACTCTACAGCAAGCCGCTACCCTAAAGGGGGGAAAAAACCTACCACTTAAACTAAAATCCTGTATTTCTTACCTTCACCATTAAACTTAAAAGAAAGAAGAACCAGTCTACACTCACTGCTTTTACTTTTTTAAAGAGTACTCTTTAATTGCCTTGCTATCTGTGATCCATTCCCGAAACCTTGTCAAACAACTTTTTTTGTGTAACAAAGAACTGGAAACAAAGTGGTTGCACATCAATTAGAGAATAGCTGGTGTATTAATGTAATGGAACATTATTGTACAGCAGGAAATTATGTATAAGATGCATTTGAAGAAACCTGGGAAGACTTGTATGAACTGATATAGAATAAAATGATCAGAACTAGGAGACCACTTTACCCAATGATCACAATAATGTAAAGAGAAACAACTGAAAGACTACAAAACTGTAATCAACACAGTAACCAATCAACGACTGCAGATGGCTCATAAAGGATACTACCCTCTGCGGGCATAGTGATGAACTAGAGATACAAAATGAGACATACATTTTCAGACAGAGTACTAAGTTGTTTTCGCTTGACAACATTTAACTGTTGCAAGCGAAGGGCTTCTGAGACAGGGCCAAAGAACAGAGGGAAGACTGGAAAGTGACAGAAATGCAAAAATAAAGAAAAAAAGAATATCAAACACTAAAAAATAAACAATAAAAGGTCAGAACAAGACACAATCAGGGAAATTTTGTAACTACCATATTAAATTTAATATACACTTTTAAAGAGGAGGCTGGGTGGTCCAGAGGACAGATCACTGGACTTGGAAGCAGGAAGACTCATCTTCATAAGTTCAAACACGGCTTCAAACACTTACTAGCTGTGTGACCCTGGGCAAGTCATTTAACCCTGTATGCCTCAGTCTGTTATCTACAAAAGGAGCTAGAGACGGAAACTGCAAACTATTCCAGTATCTTTACCAAGAAAGTTCCTAAAGTGGTCACAAAGACTTGGACATCACCAAGCAACAAGGGTGGAGTACCAAACATCCCAACAAACAGGGAAGTTTATAACTACCATATTAAATTTAACATACACTTTTTAAAAATAAGGGGCATATCACAAAAGTTTATGGTTTTATAATCCTTTATTGTTTTTCTTTGAATTCTGCGATATTAAAGTTTGCTGGTATTTAAGTTCATAATAAAAAAGAAATATTTTTGTTTTTTAAATTAGGTGACCAGTGTCAAGTTAGATGCTACTGCCTCTTTGTGTGTGTGTGTGTCAGAGGTGAGTGGCAGCACTACCCAACTAGGAATTTAGCATGCATAATTAAATAAAGAAGACTAAAGTGGATACAAATGATGGATCCAACAGGATATGCAAGTCCAACACACTGGTAGTAGCCTCAGAAGCTGGACCACAGTCAATTGAAGGGAAGCTAAGAGTTTGTGATCTCACCAGAGTGTACCATCAGTGAAACTATCAGTTCAAATTCAACAAGCATAAGCATCACCCTGACTGCTCCATTTTTATAGTCTAGCTTAGTCAGAATTTAAAGTAGGAACCAGGGCATAGTATTAGATAGGAATGTAAAGATCAGCTAGAGTCATGCTGTGGACACCCCTGAATGAAAGGATCAGCAATTCAAATATTATCTACCATGCTTGTCACATTAGTTTTCTTTTATTCTTACCTCTCTCATCCATCCAAGCCTAATTAATAAATTGCCAGGTTCTCTTTATTTTACCTTGGCAATATCTTTCAAATAGATTCTTTCCTTTTCGTTTTTAAGGATAGCCCTAATTCACTCCCATATTACATAAATTCTTAATAATCTCATAACTTGTCTCATTTCATAATGCGTGTGTGTATATTATATGGACATAATATATGCACGTTTATAAATTAACCTAGTATCCAATGACTGAAGGATGAAGAAGTTAAGGCCAAAATAAAAAAATCCAGATAAGGAAGATGCTATCAAAGGCATCCTATTGCTAAAATCTCTTATTTTATTTTAATATCTATTAAACTTCCCATAAAGAAAAATTAATAAAGACTGAAACATTTTAAATAAAACCAGCCTCTAGAATCTTTCCTTTTTGAACCCTACAGCCAATTTCAAAACAGAATTCATGGGCATTTCCAGGAACAAAATCAAGAGTAGAATTTCTCATCACTTTGGCTAAGAGTTATAAAGATAGTCCCACCAGTCTTAGCACACAAGTATAGGAGTAGGATGTTTCTCCAATATCTTTAGCTATAAATTAGGGTAAAGGAATACCAAGGATCATGTGCATCAGGGTACTCTTATTGCAGTTGTCATTCTGAAAAAGCCTATGTGTTTTGGAATACTATTCCCAAAGCTACTTTCCTTGGTCATGATATCATCTGAATAATTATATTCTATATATCTATGTGGATAATAGGTTCTGGCAGTTCTTCCTGAAGAAGCCTTTCAGTACAAACATGGTGACAGGTTTGAAAAAGGCACATCATGAGAGGGCTGGTCAATTTTTTTTTTTTAAACTACAGCAACTCATTAAACCATTAACTAAGGTTTAGAGTAGTTGTTATCTGCCAAAAGAACATAAGCTGCTTGACAGTAGATATGGTTTTACTCAGTATTTATTTATTTTTGTATCTGTGTCCTCAACCTGTAATACAATGCCTGGCACATAGTAAGTTCTTAATAAATGTTTATTGATTGAATAATTGGATAGAAGGAAATCTCAGATCCTTAAAATATTAAAACACTGTACCCACTAATCTGGATCAGTACCACAAAGCTCACTAGATATTTGAGCAGGCTAAAACACCATAAACACTTTGTGAGAAAAGAGAGAAAGGTCCTTGTTATGTCTCAATAAGTCCCTAGATCCTTCTGACACCAAGTTTGTTGTTTTTTTAAGATGAAAAAACTATACCTAAATCTTAAGATAGCCGAGTAAAGATGTGCTAAAGTCAAGAGAAGAATTCTCCCACAATAACAAAAAATAATAAAACATAGAAATCAAAGTAAATATAAAGAAAGGACAGTTTATTAAAAATAACAAACTGAAAAATTTTTACTTTTCTCTATTAACAGTAAACAAAAGTGCATTGTACTGAAAAACTCTTGAAAACAATGTCAGGTTACTTTCCCCCTTCCCCCTTCCCCAACTAGAATTCAATGTAGCAGAACAGAATCTTACCTGCTGTGACTTTATTTAGAGTGACTAAGGAGCTGAGAACCTTGTTAAAGTTCTGTCCCTGATAAAGATCATTTGCATCAAATGTCTGAAAGGAAGAAGAAAAAACAAAAGGTAAAATTAGTAAAATCGCAGGTTTGTTTCAATCTAAATCATATGATCAACTATACCAATGATATGGGGATATGTCCAAGGTTATAAAAATGGAGAAATAAGAATGAACAGGAACTCCCTCATTCCTTTGAATACCAGCTCCATCCTCACAGCTAAGTATCAGCAACCATCTCCCATGTTCTGCTCTCTTTTAACCTGAGGCTTAGATCTCACTCCTCTGCGCTGCATTCAGTAAATGTTCATTAACAGCAATAAAGTTTTGCTTTCTTCCTGTTATTGGATCAGTGAAGGTGTCTGGCGCCCAGCCCCATGAAACTCAACAAAGGGAAAGGTATAGGTCAGAGGATGAGGTTCCTTTTCCTGCTAAGACGACAAGAGGCAAAATAACAGACTGTGTCAGAGTTAGCAATGGCAAAGCACGAGACCACTGGAGTTCACATACGAATATAAAAGGCAAAGAAAGAACGAAAAAGAGGCAGCCAGAAAGGAAAACAAGAATAGTAGTCAAGAGGCAAAGATTCCACAAGGCACTTACACATCCCTAAGCAAAATCTGAAAACTGAACTCCTGATGTGTTAATGTTTCCAAAAGGCTGTGGATGTTGATTACAAAAGCTGGCTAATTTATGACAAAATAAATGTAATAAGGAGTAGATTCATCTGCTACTAAAGGTATGTACACTTATTTAAGAAGGGCTATTAAAAATTCTTCCTAGTCGTACCCTCATCATTTTGTGATGAACTCTCAGTGGGTTGCCCGATTAATTATTCATTACATATGCACATATTTCTAAGCAGCACTTCTACCTTTTATATAGAATACTAAAAGTTAAATCAAAATTATGTCTGAGGCCGCATTTTTCCCTATATGGAAATGTCCAAAAACTTAACAAATAACTGAGGTTGGTCACTTCAAGGAAATGTGTCAGTGCTAGAAACGGGAAAGATCAAGTCCACCATTTGGCCAATGCAGAAGATATGGAGTCACAGGATCACAGCTGGAATACTTCCATATCTTAGTTCAAACACAATAAAAAAGAAACATAACCCTTCATCAAATGCTCATCAAAAATGTCCACAAAAGTCTAATACAGTATCAAACATCTCTCTCAAAGCCACATAACATAGAGAAAAATACTGCAATGTTTTAAGTAAGATTACTTAAGGACCAAAACTATATGATTTTTTTTTTTAAATGCAGGACTTCTCTGTGGAAAAAATGTAAATAATCTAATCAGTATGTTCTTCTGAATATTAGCAGGCACTCAATAAATATTTTCATTCAATTAAAAGTCTGTACTAAGTAACTAATATGCTCATAGTCTATATAAATTATCTCATCTGTGTTCATATTTATATACAACACTACACCTATTATTTGTGTCCTATTTACAGCTCTAAGAACAGAAACATCTCGTTTTTGTTGCTCTGAATCTACACCTTCCAATCCTCACCATCTCATCTTACCTTAGCACCACGAACCCTAGCAAGCACTTTAATTTTAACTGAAATTAAATTAAAGCAAAGTCCTTTGTAAGAGGTCTAGGGGGGGAAAGTTCATTTAAATAATGTGTCAAAACGGCAGAAAGGGGAGAAAGGAGTTCTCATTTTATTCAAGTATTTTAGTTCTGAAAAATTACTTGCTTTTTGGTCATGTGTCTAGCACTAATTTTTTAAAAAACAACTAAAAATGACTACAATAAATTAGAGAGATAGGATCCGAACCTGTGATTCCACTAATCTAAATAACTACAGGTGAAAAAAATTCCCTCTCGCCAATATAGATCAGAACCTTCTCTACAACTTAACAGTCTTAGAAAGCTGACCAATGTTACAAAACCAGTACTTGTCAGTGGGTTATGAGGCCCACTCTATCCACTACACCTTTCTGCCTCTTAATAAATTACATAAAATATAATTTAATGACAATGGTAACGAGGAAGAAAAAAGTTGAGAAACTACTTAAAGCAAGTAAAGTGAAAGCTAGCTATCTTAATTGTGTACTATATTTTAATACATAAAAGTTCCTAAAGTATCCTTTCACTCAAAACTGATGGAAGTTAATAGCAAAAATGAAATGGAACAAAGAAAAAAAATCTTTAGAGAGCTGGACTATTTGTGGAAATTCTACATATTTAGTAATGTAACTTTTAACATGAATTCTAAAATTCAAGTATGATCGACAGTGGCAGAAATTAAGATCCCCTCTATAACAGGAACTACCACAGATACCAGACAGGCTTCAGAATATCTGATGAGACGAGATAATTTCAAAAGTTCTAAAAATCTATGACTTAAAGTAAATCCTACTTCAGATGAAAAAAATATCTGATCCAAAGAGTTAGCCAAACTTAAGAAACAATGTGGTATACATTTGTTTTTAGTTTTGTATTTGGTTTTTTTTAGGGTTTTCCCCCCAGTCTGGGCCTCAGCTCCCTTATTAGTTAAATAAAGCAAATGTATTAGCTAATGCCACCTAGAGAAGACTACAATCAAGCTTAAATATTCAGTCTCATTCTAAAACTTGGAAGTTTGAAATAAAAGTATATATAAATTTTAACTAACCTTCATTGTGGAGAAAAAGGCAGCACTTCTCACCAGATCAATTAAGTGCAAGAATAACAGGATGTTAAAAACACAGAGTTTCCTGTTATTCCAAAACTATTCCTCTTTCCTACTTGGATACTAAGCACTATGTGACTGCTTGAAATTCTCTACCAATGGGCTCCAACATGATGTCAAAACTTCAGGGAACGTACACATATCATTGGTATTACTTAACAGGAAACTAGACAATGAAATGAGATAAATGTTTTCTATAGACCAAAAAGAAAATTTAGTATTTACTGCTATTAAGTAATCTAATGCTCTCTTCTACTAGAAGACAGTAAAATTCTTGCTTAAGTAGAAATCTATTAAAGGCAGGAACAAAAGAATTTCAAGGAATAGAGGAATTTATTACAATCAACTTATTACAAGATAAGTCTTCCTAAAAACTCTTTTAATTTCACTTTGATGAATACCTCTTTAAGAATAGCGTAAATTGGGGTGTCTAGGTGGCATAGCGAATAGAGCATCAGCCCTGGAGTCAGGAGGACGTGAGTTCAAATCCAACCTCACATACTGAACACTTACTAGCTGTGTGATCTTGGGTAAGTAACTTAACCCTAATTGCCCTGACTTCCCCCCTCCAAGCAAAAAGAAAAGAATAGTGTAAAGTTTTGTTGGTGAAATAAATTCACATTTAACACACTACGATGTTTCTTACTCAATTGCCTCTAATAAAAAGTATTGTATTTTTAAGTGGAATTTATGAACACATCTTAATTTCCCCAAAATACCATGGGGTCCTATGAGTTGCTAAGAAAAAGAACAAGAATATTTTATGTTACAGGAGCTTTTGGAGAGAGGGGAGTGGAAAAGAAAGAAAATCAATGACTATGAAGGGAGGGAGGGAGGCTCCTATTTAAAAAAAAAGAAAGAAAAAGGGCAGGAAGAGAAAGTCAAAAGTCATTCTTTATTCTTCAGATTGCTGCTCAAGCACAGTAATGAAGTTACAATGAAATTCTGTTCATAAGTTAATTCCCCCAACAAGTACTATCCATCTACTAGTTAATAAGAACTAGGCTAAGTAACAACATAGATATAGGAGGAAAACAGGGGACTTGGACAATTCACAAAAGGACAGGTAGTGACCCACCATGGCCCAAGAACAGAAGCACCTATGCCCTTGCAAAACTGTAATGCCTCCTAGTTACCTCTGGCATTTTTGTATATTTAGATCAAATAAAGGAATAGAATTGTTTAAAATGTCAATAAAATATAACCAGAAAGTTAGCCCATTAAAAATGGCTCTTAAAACATCACAGTAACATTTGGGGTATACTTTCCTTTCTTTATTTCCTTAGAGAAGCAGTAGCGTCTACCAGGCAAGAAAGACACAGAATTAAAGAGTTCAAAGTTACTAAAATCACGAAGTAAATGACTGAAGCTCCTGCTAGGTAGGCCCTAAGAACTGTTCTATTGCCTAGACTATGAAAATATTAAGCACACAGAGAAAAAGAAACAATCCTGATTCAGGACAAAATTGTGATATTTGCATCCTGGGTCACCAACTCTTCTACTGACTCTCTCCTTCTCATTCCCCATGCACGCCCGTCATCCAGCTTCAGCAGTTCCACTGCTTTCTGGATTCTCATCCTCCCTCTCTAAACAGGAAGATTTGAAATGGTCTTTTCCACTCTGAAACTTGTTCACAACAAAGTTAATCTGGTTATTCCAGTCACACTGACAATTTCATTATTAAAAATAGTTCTATTTGTGGAATCAGAAGCCCTAGGTTATCTTATAGGAACTTCAAGCATGGGTGAGCGGATGGGAGCCAAACTTCTTTTCTCTTTTCTTTTCTATTTTTTTTTTTTGCAGGGTGAAGGGGGCGGGAAATGATGGTGCAGTGACCTAGTTGCTGCCCTTCATATCATAATAATCTACAAAACAGTCAAAAGGCTAACCCTGCCTTAGTCATTTCAAGGTTCGGCTCAGATTAGTCAGAAAGGAAAGCTACTTATCTTCACCTATTCTTCCCACTACTATCCCATTCAGTATGAGGCCAAAGCAACAGCTTAGAGATCTATTTTCTTAGGAAATGATGGGTCCAGAGGGACACATTAGAGTCACTAGCTTTTAATGTAAGTCACTGCTTTCCCCAATCAACCATTCACTAGAGGCTTCCTTTCTCCTTCTTTTCCTTAAGCTGCACCCGCCTACATAAAATTTCCATTTACTTGGGATCGGAGTAACCATGCCTGGCCTGGGTTTCTACCACACAATCCCTGACTCTCAGATGCAGAAGGAACTAAGTAGATCATTTATCCAACTAGTACTTTCCTCTATAATATAGCTAAGAAAAGGTAATCCAGCCTTTCCTTGAGGAACTCCAAAGATGGGGAACATGCTACCTTCCAAAGTAGCCCCATATTTCACCTTCACATAGCTCTGATAGGAAGTTTCTTTCTAGATCAAGATGAAATTTTACAATCTTCCATTCAGTATTTCTGCTTCTGCTGAGGCACTGAATGACAGCATTAAAACCTATTCCAGGGGACAACTTTTCAAACACTTGAAGATAATTATCATGTCTCCTCCTAGAAGGTTAGGAATGTACAATATACGTACTGTCAGACATAAATAAATGTAATATCAGACCTTTTCAAGAAGTTGATTTTGCTAAACTTTTCCCCTTTTTTGTAATTCTTTATTTTAGGAGACTGACCTCTGGAAGGAGCTGGAGGAGGACTACATTGAGAAATTAAGGTGTCAAGAAAAAAGAATATGAGCAAAAATTCATTTTTAAAAAGTTACAAACTAAAACAATCTCTCAAACCAATGGTTTATGCAAATAAAAAGGCAAAAATGAAAACTGCTGTGAAATAAGTAGCTCACAATATAAGTCAAAAAAATTAATCATGTTTCCAATAAAACAGAAATTTTTCAGGAAAAGGCTCTTTCCTTTTTTAATTTTAGTCCCTATTACCTAGTAGGAGCCTAATAAATAACTGATGACTGACTGACTGAAAACACAGAATGAAACAAATAAGCACATCCTTCTCCTTAAATAAGTTAGATGTTCTATTACTCAAACCAGAATAAAACTGATTTGAAATTAACATTTTCAAATCAGTTTTATAGTAATTTTTGCTACTTGGGTTTCACTGAAATAATTTAAAATAAAGGACTGCATCAGCGAAAAAAGTCTAAAAACTACTTTGTTCAAGAAAACAACCATAAGCTTACAATAATTAAGTACAAACTATTTATCAGATGCTTTGGGAATACAGAAAAAGGGAAAAGATGAACATAATAAAAAATTTTTTTCTTAATTCTGTACTAGTGTAAGTGTGAATTGATTTGAAAGTTCCTTACAAAAAGATATAACACTAATTAGAAGCATTTGAGGTTCCCTTTGAAATAGAAGTAAATGAAGAAAATCCTTTCAAAATGTGAGAAATAAAAAAAAAAAAGATAGTAGAACCAAAACAATGGGTTGCCACCTTTATTTTTTTTCTTTTTTCACCACAAAAATGCAAGTTGGTCTCAAGAAAACAGCATAAACCTACAGAGATAATATTCCCATCTTTTCCAAAATAATTCTGTCAATTATCAGAAATTCATCTCCCCCACTTGCAACTACATGCAAAAAAAAAAGTAACAACAAAGAATAAATACAGCAACACAGATATAGAGATGGAAGGGATTTTAGAAATGTTTTAAGGCCTAAAGTCTCACAGTATAAAAGTATAGGTCATAGAGATTTAAGTGACTTGCCCAAGGGCATACAAGATTTCAAGTGGCAGAGGTGGGATTCAAATTCAAAACTACTGACTCCAAATCCAATACTTTCCATGGAACCATTCTGCTAACAATGATGATAAAAACAGTATGCAAGGCTACCTTTCTCTGAAAAACAAAATCACAGCATCTCTGTTAAATCAAAAACTGTGCTCTGCCCATAACTTGATGGATACTACCCATGCATGAAAAACAGCAACATCAGTGAGATATAGACATTCACATAATTATAAAACTTTCCTTTTAAAAACTTTAAAAACTTTCCTAACCAAAACATCTCAACTAATACTGAAACACTGTTCAGAATGACATATACCCCAAGAAAATATACAAATACCACATAAATGCCTTAAAAAAAAATTATGATTTGGGAAAACTAGGACTCTAATGCACTGCTAATGGAGTTACGAACTGATCCAACCATTTGGAAGAGCAATCTGGAACTATGCCCAAAGGTCTATAAAACAGTGCATACCCTTGTAATAGTAATGGGAATTTAAAGATCTTCCCTGCCCCTTAATAGGCTGAATGTAATCACATGAAGAAGAGTGGTGAGAGGAGTTTGCTGACCAGGTGGAGCAGGAAGGGCTGGAGCAGGAAACGAGCCAGAGCAGTTAGAGTGGAGGCAGAGAGAAGACGCAGGAAAGTAGACAGCTGGGATTGTGAGTGTTTGTTTGTGGGAAGGGCTGAGCAGGGGGAAGGATCTGGGATGGTATTGCTTCCTGCAGCAATAATGTATATTAACTTCTCTGTTGCTATGATGGATTCAGTTTTCTGGTGTTAGGATTTGGCTTTCTCGTGTTTGAATAAATGTTTACTTCTGTATTCTATATGGAGAGTCTGTTGTAATTTGCAATTCAGAAGTACACCAGCATATTCATAGTTACCATCAGCGCTGTGAATATTGCTTTGGCAATACAACCCTTTGACCCAGCAATACCACTTCTAGGTCTATATCCCAAAGAGATTAAAAAAAAAAAAAAAAAGGAAGAGGACTAGACCTATGTGTACAAAAATATTTAAAACAGTTCTTTTTGTTGTAGCAAGAATTGGAAATCGAGGGGATGTCCATCAATTGGGGAAGGGCTGAACAAGCTGTGGTATATGCTTGTGACAAAACATTACGGTGTTCTAAAGAAATGACAAGCAGGATGATTTTAGAAAAACCTGGAAAGACTTACATGAACTGATTCAAAGTAAAGTGAGCAGAAGAGGATAACACTGTACACACTAACAGCAATAGCAAATGATGATCAACTAAGAATGACTTAGCTATTGTCAGAATACAATGATCCAAGACAATTCTAAAGGACTCACTGATGAAAAATGCTATCCACATCCTAAAAAAACGGCATAATCTGAATGCGGATTGAAGCATACTTTTTTTTTTAATTTATTTTTCTTGGGTTTTTTTTTGTCTGTGCTCTTTCACAATATGACTCATATGTAAACATGCTTTGCTTGACTGTACATATATAACCTATATCAAACTGTGTGCCTTCTCAAGAAGGGATAAGAGAAGGGAGAGAGAACCTGGAACTCAACATTTTAAAAAACAAATGTTAATTTTTTACATGAAATTGGAAAAAATAAAATATTTAGAATATCAGAAAACTTTAAAAATGATCAATTTAGCAATTATTCTTCAGTAATAAAAGAAAACATGGTTTACCAAGGCATCTTTTCTTTTAGAATTCCACACAAATGTTTTAGTAGATCCAACTGTAAAGCATGTCTTTGGGGGGGCAGAGCCAAGATGGCGGCGTAGCAGCAGCAACATATCGCAGCTCTCACATAGCCACCCCAAAATACCCATGGAATAGGACTCTGGACCAATCCTAGAACTTCAAAAGCACACACTTCCCACTAAAGTCAGCTCGGCCAGGAGGAACCATATCAGCACTGCGAACCGAAACCAGCCTGGCCTGAAGCCGCAGCTGTGCCCCGGGGGGCAGCCGGGCGGGAGGTGCAGAGAAAGCTCTCAGGTGAGGGATTAGCACCAGCTGCGCGTGAGGGGGGACTGTGAAAGAGGGAGCTAAGCGTCTGGCCGAAAGGTCTCCAGAGCGGAGAAGAAAAAGGCGGAGGTTTTGCACCCGCCTCCGCGTTGTAGCTTCCCACCCTCGGCCTGCAAAAAGCAGGGG
>JAQQSV010001810.1:23202-46503 GCA_028646515.1 Pseudochirops corinnae
GACCATGAATTTTTTTAAAATCTCTGTGGGGCTCTGCTTCCAGAAGGGAAAGCTCTGTCCCAAATCGCTGGGGTCCTCCCGGCTGCCGTAGACTTCCGGCTGACTGGATAATGAAGACTCCAAGACCTAGGTCCAAGATGACGATCTGGATCCAGGCCGCTCAACGCGAGAGCACTGGTCTGAAAACAATCGCTCAGTCCCCCTGCTTTTTGCAGGCCGAGGGTGGGAAGCTACAACGCGGAGGCGGGTGCAAAACCTCCGCCTTTTTCTTCTCCGCTCTGGAGACCTTTCGGCCAGACGCTTAGCTCCCTCTTTCACAGTCCCCCCTCACGCGCAGCTGGTGCTAATCCCTCACCTGAGAGCTTTCTCTGCACCTCCCGCCCGGCTGCCCCCCGGGGCACAGCTGCGGCTTCAGGCCAGGCTGGTTTCGGTTCGCAGTGCTGATATGGTTCCTCCTGGCCGAGCTGACTTTAGTGGGAAGTGTGTGCTTTTGAAGTTCTAGGATTGGTCCAGAGTCCTATTCCATGGGTATTTTGGGGTGGCTATGTGAGAGCTGCGATATGTTGCTGCTGCTACGCCGCCATCTTGGCTCTGCCCCCCCAAAGACATGCTTTACAGTTGGATCTACTAAAACATTTGTGTGGAATTCTAAAAGAAAAGATGCCTTGGTAAACCATGTTTTCTTTTATTACTGAAGAATAATTGCTAAATTGATCATTTTTAAAGTTTTCTGATATTCTAAATATTTTATTTTTTCCAATTTCATGTAAAAAATTAACATTTGTTTTTTAAAATGTTGAGTTCCAGGTTCTCTCTCCCTTCTCTTATCCCTTCTTGAGAAGGCACACAGTTTGATATAGGTTATATATGTACAGTCAAGCAAAGCATGTTTACATATGAGTCATATTGTGAAAGAGCACAGACAAAAAAAAACCCAAGAAAAATAAATTAAAAAAAAAAGTATGCTTCAATCCGCATTCAGATTATGCCGTTTTTTTAGGATGTGGATAGCATTTTTCATCAGTGAGTCCTTTAGAATTGTCTTGGATCATTGTATTCTGACAATAGCTAAGTCATTCTTAGTTGATCATCATTTGCTATTGCTGTTAGTGTGTACAGTGTTATCCTCTTCTGCTCACTTTACTTTGAATCAGTTCATGTAAGTCTTTCCAGGTTTTTCTAAAATCATCCTGCTTGTCATTTCTTTAGAACACCGTAATGTTTTGTCACAAGCATATACCACAGCTTGTTCAGCCCTTCCCCAATTGATGGACATCCCCTCGATTTCCAATTCTTGCTACAACAAAAAGAACTGTTTTAAATATTTTTGTACACATAGGTCTAGTCCTCTTCCTTTTTTTTTTTTTTTTTAATCTCTTTGGGATATAGACCTAGAAGTGGTATTGCTGGGTCAAAGGGTTGTATTGCCAAAGCAATATTCACAGCGCTGATGGTAACTATGAATATGCTGGTGTACTTCTGAATTGCAAATTACAACAGACTCTCCATATAGAATACAGAAGTAAACATTTATTCAAACACGAGAAAGCCAAATCCTAACACCAGAAAACTGAATCCATCATAGCAACAGAGAAGTTAATATACATTATTGCTGCAGGAAGCAATACCATCCCAGATCCTTCCCCCTGCTCAGCCCTTCCCACAAACAAACACTCACAATCCCAGCTGTCTACTTTCCTGCGTCTTCTCTCTGCCTCCACTCTAACTGCTCTGGCTCGTTTCCTGCTCCAGCCCTTCCTGCTCCACCTGGTCAGCAAACTCCTCTCACCACTCTTCTTCATGTGATTACATTCAGCCTATTAAGGGGCAGGGAAGATCTTTAAATTCCCATTACTATTACAAGGGTATGCACTGTTTTATAGACCTTTGGGCATAGTTCCAGATTGCTCTTCCAAATGGTTGGATCAGTTCGTAACTCCATTAGCAGTGCATTAGAGTCCTAGTTTTCCCAAATCATAATTTTTTTTTAAGGCATTTATGTGGTATTTGTATATTTTCTTGGGGTATATGTCATTCTGAACAGTGTTTCAGTATTAGTTGAGATGTTTTGGTTAGGAAAGTTTTTAAAGTTTTTAAAAGGAAAGTTTTATAATTATGTGAATGTCTATATCTCACTGATGTTGCTGTTTTTCATGCATGGGTAGTATCCATCAAGTTATGGGCAGAGCACAGTTTTTGATTTAACAGAGATGCTGTGATTTTGTTTTTCAGAGAAAGGTAGCCTTGCATACTGTTTTTATCATCATTGTTAGCAGAATGGTTCCATGGAAAGTATTGGATTTGGAGTCAGTAGTTTTGAATTTGAATCCCACCTCTGCCACTTGAAATCTTGTATGCCCTTGGGCAAGTCACTTAAATCTCTATGACCTATACTTTTATACTGTGAGACTTTAGGCCTTAAAACATTTCTAAAATCCCTTCCATCTCTATATCTGTGTTGCTGTATTTATTCTTTGTTGTTACTTTTTTTTTTGCATGTAGTTGCAAGTGGGGGAGATGAATTTCTGATAATTGACAGAATTATTTTGGAAAAGATGGGAATATTATCTCTGTAGGTTTATGCTGTTTTCTTGAGACCAACTTGCATTTTTGTGGTGAAAAAAGAAAAAAAATAAAGGTGGCAACCCATTGTTTTGGTTCTACTATCTTTTTTTTTTTTATTTCTCACATTTTGAAAGGATTTTCTTCATTTACTTCTATTTCAAAGGGAACCTCAAATGCTTCTAATTAGTGTTATATCTTTTTGTAAGGAACTTTCAAATCAATTCACACTTACACTAGTACAGAATTAAGAAAAAAATTTTTTATTATGTTCATCTTTTCCCTTTTTCTGTATTCCCAAAGCATCTGATAAATAGTTTGTACTTAATTATTGTAAGCTTATGGTTGTTTTCTTGAACAAAGTAGTTTTTAGACTTTTTTCGCTGATGCAGTCCTTTATTTTAAATTATTTCAGTGAAACCCAAGTAGCAAAAATTACTATAAAACTGATTTGAAAATGTTAATTTCAAATCAGTTTTATTCTGGTTTGAGTAATAGAACATCTAACTTATTTAAGGAGAAGGATGTGCTTATTTGTTTCATTCTGTGTTTTCAGTCAGTCAGTCATCAGTTATTTATTAGGCTCCTACTAGGTAATAGGGACTAAAATTAAAAAAGGAAAGAGCCTTTTCCTGAAAAATTTCTGTTTTATTGGAAACATGATTAATTTTTTTGACTTATATTGTGAGCTACTTATTTCACAGCAGTTTTCATTTTTGCCTTTTTATTTGCATAAACCATTGGTTTGAGAGATTGTTTTAGTTTGTAACTTTTTAAAAATGAATTTTTGCTCATATTCTTTTTTCTTGACACCTTAATTTCTCAATGTAGTCCTCCTCCAGCTCCTTCCAGAGGTCAGTCTCCTAAAATAAAGAATTACAAAAAAGGGGAAAAGTTTAGCAAAATCAACTTCTTGAAAAGGTCTGATATTACATTTATTTATGTCTGACAGTACGTATATTGTACATTCCTAACCTTCTAGGAGGAGACATGATAATTATCTTCAAGTGTTTGAAAAGTTGTCCCCTGGAATAGGTTTTAATGCTGTCATTCAGTGCCTCAGCAGAAGCAGAAATACTGAATGGAAGATTGTAAAATTTCATCTTGATCTAGAAAGAAACTTCCTATCAGAGCTATGTGAAGGTGAAATATGGGGCTACTTTGGAAGGTAGCATGTTCCCCATCTTTGGAGTTCCTCAAGGAAAGGCTGGATTACCTTTTCTTAGCTATATTATAGAGGAAAGTACTAGTTGGATAAATGATCTACTTAGTTCCTTCTGCATCTGAGAGTCAGGGATTGTGTGGTAGAAACCCAGGCCAGGCATGGTTACTCCGATCCCAAGTAAATGGAAATTTTATGTAGGCGGGTGCAGCTTAAGGAAAAGAAGGAGAAAGGAAGCCTCTAGTGAATGGTTGATTGGGGAAAGCAGTGACTTACATTAAAAGCTAGTGACTCTAATGTGTCCCTCTGGACCCATCATTTCCTAAGAAAATAGATCTCTAAGCTGTTGCTTTGGCCTCATACTGAATGGGATAGTAGTGGGAAGAATAGGTGAAGATAAGTAGCTTTCCTTTCTGACTAATCTGAGCCGAACCTTGAAATGACTAAGGCAGGGTTAGCCTTTTGACTGTTTTGTAGATTATTATGATATGAAGGGCAGCAACTAGGTCACTGCACCATCATTTCCCGCCCCCTTCACCCTGCAAAAAAAAAAAATAGAAAAGAAAAGAGAAAAGAAGTTTGGCTCCCATCCGCTCACCCATGCTTGAAGTTCCTATAAGATAACCTAGGGCTTCTGATTCCACAAATAGAACTATTTTTAATAATGAAATTGTCAGTGTGACTGGAATAACCAGATTAACTTTGTTGTGAACAAGTTTCAGAGTGGAAAAGACCATTTCAAATCTTCCTGTTTAGAGAGGGAGGATGAGAATCCAGAAAGCAGTGGAACTGCTGAAGCTGGATGACGGGCGTGCATGGGGAATGAGAAGGAGAGAGTCAGTAGAAGAGTTGGTGACCCAGGATGCAAATATCACAATTTTGTCCTGAATCAGGATTGTTTCTTTTTCTCTGTGTGCTTAATATTTTCATAGTCTAGGCAATAGAACAGTTCTTAGGGCCTACCTAGCAGGAGCTTCAGTCATTTACTTCGTGATTTTAGTAACTTTGAACTCTTTAATTCTGTGTCTTTCTTGCCTGGTAGACGCTACTGCTTCTCTAAGGAAATAAAGAAAGGAAAGTATACCCCAAATGTTACTGTGATGTTTTAAGAGCCATTTTTAATGGGCTAACTTTCTGGTTATATTTTATTGACATTTTAAACAATTCTATTCCTTTATTTGATCTAAATATACAAAAATGCCAGAGGTAACTAGGAGGCATTACAGTTTTGCAAGGGCATAGGTGCTTCTGTTCTTGGGCCATGGTGGGTCACTACCTGTCCTTTTGTGAATTGTCCAAGTCCCCTGTTTTCCTCCTATATCTATGTTGTTACTTAGCCTAGTTCTTATTAACTAGTAGATGGATAGTACTTGTTGGGGGAATTAACTTATGAACAGAATTTCATTGTAACTTCATTACTGTGCTTGAGCAGCAATCTGAAGAATAAAGAATGACTTTTGACTTTCTCTTCCTGCCCTTTTTCTTTCTTTTTTTTTAAATAGGAGCCTCCCTCCCTCCCTTCATAGTCATTGATTTTCTTTCTTTTCCACTCCCCTCTCTCCAAAAGCTCCTGTAACATAAAATATTCTTGTTCTTTTTCTTAGCAACTCATAGGACCCCATGGTATTTTGGGGAAATTAAGATGTGTTCATAAATTCCACTTAAAAATACAATACTTTTTATTAGAGGCAATTGAGTAAGAAACATCGTAGTGTGTTAAATGTGAATTTATTTCACCAACAAAACTTTACACTATTCTTTTCTTTTTGCTTGGAGGGGGGAAGTCAGGGCAATTAGGGTTAAGTTACTTACCCAAGATCACACAGCTAGTAAGTGTTCAGTATGTGAGGTTGGATTTGAACTCACGTCCTCCTGACTCCAGGGCTGATGCTCTATTCGCTATGCCACCTAGACACCCCAATTTACGCTATTCTTAAAGAGGTATTCATCAAAGTGAAATTAAAAGAGTTTTTAGGAAGACTTATCTTGTAATAAGTTGATTGTAATAAATTCCTCTATTCCTTGAAATTCTTTTGTTCCTGCCTTTAATAGATTTCTACTTAAGCAAGAATTTTACTGTCTTCTAGTAGAAGAGAGCATTAGATTACTTAATAGCAGTAAATACTAAATTTTCTTTTTGGTCTATAGAAAACATTTATCTCATTTCATTGTCTAGTTTCCTGTTAAGTAATACCAATGATATGTGTACGTTCCCTGAAGTTTTGACATCATGTTGGAGCCCATTGGTAGAGAATTTCAAGCAGTCACATAGTGCTTAGTATCCAAGTAGGAAAGAGGAATAGTTTTGGAATAACAGGAAACTCTGTGTTTTTAACATCCTGTTATTCTTGCACTTAATTGATCTGGTGAGAAGTGCTGCCTTTTTCTCCACAATGAAGGTTAGTTAAAATTTATATATACTTTTATTTCAAACTTCCAAGTTTTAGAATGAGACTGAATATTTAAGCTTGATTGTAGTCTTCTCTAGGTGGCATTAGCTAATACATTTGCTTTATTTAACTAATAAGGGAGCTGAGGCCCAGACTGGGGGGAAAACCCTAAAAAAAACCAAATACAAAACTAAAAACAAATGTATACCACATTGTTTCTTAAGTTTGGCTAACTCTTTGGATCAGATATTTTTTTCATCTGAAGTAGGATTTACTTTAAGTCATAGATTTTTAGAACTTTTGAAATTATCTCGTCTCATCAGATATTCTGAAGCCTGTCTGGTATCTGTGGTAGTTCCTGTTATAGAGGGGATCTTAATTTCTGCCACTGTCGATCATACTTGAATTTTAGAATTCATGTTAAAAGTTACATTACTAAATATGTAGAATTTCCACAAATAGTCCAGCTCTCTAAAGATTTTTTTTCTTTGTTCCATTTCATTTTTGCTATTAACTTCCATCAGTTTTGAGTGAAAGGATACTTTAGGAACTTTTATGTATTAAAATATAGTACACAATTAAGATAGCTAGCTTTCACTTTACTTGCTTTAAGTAGTTTCTCAACTTTTTTCTTCCTCGTTACCATTGTCATTAAATTATATTTTATGTAATTTATTAAGAGGCAGAAAGGTGTAGTGGATAGAGTGGGCCTCATAACCCACTGACAAGTACTGGTTTTGTAACATTGGTCAGCTTTCTAAGACTGTTAAGTTGTAGAGAAGGTTCTGATCTATATTGGCGAGAGGGAATTTTTTTCACCTGTAGTTATTTAGATTAGTGGAATCACAGGTTCGGATCCTATCTCTCTAATTTATTGTAGTCATTTTTAGTTGTTTTTTAAAAAATTAGTGCTAGACACATGACCAAAAAGCAAGTAATTTTTCAGAACTAAAATACTTGAATAAAATGAGAACTCCTTTCTCCCCTTTCTGCCGTTTTGACACATTATTTAAATGAACTTTCCCCCCCTAGACCTCTTACAAAGGACTTTGCTTTAATTTAATTTCAGTTAAAATTAAAGTGCTTGCTAGGGTTCGTGGTGCTAAGGTAAGATGAGATGGTGAGGATTGGAAGGTGTAGATTCAGAGCAACAAAAACGAGATGTTTCTGTTCTTAGAGCTGTAAATAGGACACAAATAATAGGTGTAGTGTTGTATATAAATATGAACACAGATGAGATAATTTATATAGACTATGAGCATATTAGTTACTTAGTACAGACTTTTAATTGAATGAAAATATTTATTGAGTGCCTGCTAATATTCAGAAGAACATACTGATTAGATTATTTACATTTTTTCCACAGAGAAGTCCTGCATTTAAAAAAAAAAATCATATAGTTTTGGTCCTTAAGTAATCTTACTTAAAACATTGCAGTATTTTTCTCTATGTTATGTGGCTTTGAGAGAGATGTTTGATACTGTATTAGACTTTTGTGGACATTTTTGATGAGCATTTGATGAAGGGTTATGTTTCTTTTTTATTGTGTTTGAACTAAGATATGGAAGTATTCCAGCTGTGATCCTGTGACTCCATATCTTCTGCATTGGCCAAATGGTGGACTTGATCTTTCCCGTTTCTAGCACTGACACATTTCCTTGAAGTGACCAACCTCAGTTATTTGTTAAGTTTTTGGACATTTCCATATAGGGAAAAATGCGGCCTCAGACATAATTTTGATTTAACTTTTAGTATTCTATATAAAAGGTAGAAGTGCTGCTTAGAAATATGTGCATATGTAATGAATAATTAATCGGGCAACCCACTGAGAGTTCATCACAAAATGATGAGGGTACGACTAGGAAGAATTTTTAATAGCCCTTCTTAAATAAGTGTACATACCTTTAGTAGCAGATGAATCTACTCCTTATTACATTTATTTTGTCATAAATTAGCCAGCTTTTGTAATCAACATCCACAGCCTTTTGGAAACATTAACACATCAGGAGTTCAGTTTTCAGATTTTGCTTAGGGATGTGTAAGTGCCTTGTGGAATCTTTGCCTCTTGACTACTATTCTTGTTTTCCTTTCTGGCTGCCTCTTTTTCGTTCTTTCTTTGCCTTTTATATTCGTATGTGAACTCCAGTGGTCTCGTGCTTTGCCATTGCTAACTCTGACACAGTCTGTTATTTTGCCTCTTGTCGTCTTAGCAGGAAAAGGAACCTCATCCTCTGACCTATACCTTTCCCTTTGTTGAGTTTCATGGGGCTGGGCGCCAGACACCTTCACTGATCCAATAACAGGAAGAAAGCAAAACTTTATTGCTGTTAATGAACATTTACTGAATGCAGCGCAGAGGAGTGAGATCTAAGCCTCAGGTTAAAAGAGAGCAGAACATGGGAGATGGTTGCTGATACTTAGCTGTGAGGATGGAGCTGGTATTCAAAGGAATGAGGGAGTTCCTGTTCATTCTTATTTCTCCATTTTTATAACCTTGGACATATCCCCATATCATTGGTATAGTTGATCATATGATTTAGATTGAAACAAACCTGCGATTTTACTAATTTTACCTTTTGTTTTTTCTTCTTCCTTTCAGACATTTGATGCAAATGATCTTTATCAGGGACAGAACTTTAACAAGGTTCTCAGCTCCTTAGTCACTCTAAATAAAGTCACAGCAGGTAAGATTCTGTTCTGCTACATTGAATTCTAGTTGGGGAAGGGGGAAGGGGGAAAGTAACCTGACATTGTTTTCAAGAGTTTTTCAGTACAATGCACTTTTGTTTACTGTTAATAGAGAAAAGTAAAAATTTTTCAGTTTGTTATTTTTAATAAACTGTCCTTTCTTTATATTTACTTTGATTTCTATGTTTTATTATTTTTTGTTATTGTGGGAGAATTCTTCTCTTGACTTTAGCACATCTTTACTCGGCTATCTTAAGATTTAGGTATAGTTTTTTCATCTTAAAAAAACAACAAACTTGGTGTCAGAAGGATCTAGGGACTTATTGAGACATAACAAGGACCTTTCTCTCTTTTCTCACAAAGTGTTTATGGTGTTTTAGCCTGCTCAAATATCTAGTGAGCTTTGTGGTACTGATCCAGATTAGTGGGTACAGTGTTTTAATATTTTAAGGATCTGAGATTTCCTTCTATCCAATTATTCAATCAATAAACATTTATTAAGAACTTACTATGTGCCAGGCATTGTATTACAGGTTGAGGACACAGATACAAAAATAAATAAATACTGAGTAAAACCATATCTACTGTCAAGCAGCTTATGTTCTTTTGGCAGATAACAACTACTCTAAACCTTAGTTAATGGTTTAATGAGTTGCTGTAGTTTAAAAAAAAAAAATTGACCAGCCCTCTCATGATGTGCCTTTTTCAAACCTGTCACCATGTTTGTACTGAAAGGCTTCTTCAGGAAGAACTGCCAGAACCTATTATCCACATAGATATATAGAATATAATTATTCAGATGATATCATGACCAAGGAAAGTAGCTTTGGGAATAGTATTCCAAAACACATAGGCTTTTTCAGAATGACAACTGCAATAAGAGTACCCTGATGCACATGATCCTTGGTATTCCTTTACCCTAATTTATAGCTAAAGATATTGGAGAAACATCCTACTCCTATACTTGTGTGCTAAGACTGGTGGGACTATCTTTATAACTCTTAGCCAAAGTGATGAGAAATTCTACTCTTGATTTTGTTCCTGGAAATGCCCATGAATTCTGTTTTGAAATTGGCTGTAGGGTTCAAAAAGGAAAGATTCTAGAGGCTGGTTTTATTTAAAATGTTTCAGTCTTTATTAATTTTTCTTTATGGGAAGTTTAATAGATATTAAAATAAAATAAGAGATTTTAGCAATAGGATGCCTTTGATAGCATCTTCCTTATCTGGATTTTTTTATTTTGGCCTTAACTTCTTCATCCTTCAGTCATTGGATACTAGGTTAATTTATAAACGTGCATATATTATGTCCATATAATATACACACACGCATTATGAAATGAGACAAGTTATGAGATTATTAAGAATTTATGTAATATGGGAGTGAATTAGGGCTATCCTTAAAAACGAAAAGGAAAGAATCTATTTGAAAGATATTGCCAAGGTAAAATAAAGAGAACCTGGCAATTTATTAATTAGGCTTGGATGGATGAGAGAGGTAAGAATAAAAGAAAACTAATGTGACAAGCATGGTAGATAATATTTGAATTGCTGATCCTTTCATTCAGGGGTGTCCACAGCATGACTCTAGCTGATCTTTACATTCCTATCTAATACTATGCCCTGGTTCCTACTTTAAATTCTGACTAAGCTAGACTATAAAAATGGAGCAGTCAGGGTGATGCTTATGCTTGTTGAATTTGAACTGATAGTTTCACTGATGGTACACTCTGGTGAGATCACAAACTCTTAGCTTCCCTTCAATTGACTGTGGTCCAGCTTCTGAGGCTACTACCAGTGTGTTGGACTTGCATATCCTGTTGGATCCATCATTTGTATCCACTTTAGTCTTCTTTATTTAATTATGCATGCTAAATTCCTAGTTGGGTAGTGCTGCCACTCACCTCTGACACACACACACACAAAGAGGCAGTAGCATCTAACTTGACACTGGTCACCTAATTTAAAAAACAAAAATATTTCTTTTTTATTATGAACTTAAATACCAGCAAACTTTAATATCGCAGAATTCAAAGAAAAACAATAAAGGATTATAAAACCATAAACTTTTGTGATATGCCCCTTATTTTTAAAAAGTGTATGTTAAATTTAATATGGTAGTTATAAACTTCCCTGTTTGTTGGGATGTTTGGTACTCCACCCTTGTTGCTTGGTGATGTCCAAGTCTTTGTGACCACTTTAGGAACTTTCTTGGTAAAGATACTGGAATAGTTTGCAGTTTCCGTCTCTAGCTCCTTTTGTAGATAACAGACTGAGGCATACAGGGTTAAATGACTTGCCCAGGGTCACACAGCTAGTAAGTGTTTGAAGCCGTGTTTGAACTTATGAAGATGAGTCTTCCTGCTTCCAAGTCCAGTGATCTGTCCTCTGGACCACCCAGCCTCCTCTTTAAAAGTGTATATTAAATTTAATATGGTAGTTACAAAATTTCCCTGATTGTGTCTTGTTCTGACCTTTTATTGTTTATTTTTTAGTGTTTGATATTCTTTTTTTCTTTATTTTTGCATTTCTGTCACTTTCCAGTCTTCCCTCTGTTCTTTGGCCCTGTCTCAGAAGCCCTTCGCTTGCAACAGTTAAATGTTGTCAAGCGAAAACAACTTAGTACTCTGTCTGAAAATGTATGTCTCATTTTGTATCTCTAGTTCATCACTATGCCCGCAGAGGGTAGTATCCTTTATGAGCCATCTGCAGTCGTTGATTGGTTACTGTGTTGATTACAGTTTTGTAGTCTTTCAGTTGTTTCTCTTTACATTATTGTGATCATTGGGTAAAGTGGTCTCCTAGTTCTGATCATTTTATTCTATATCAGTTCATACAAGTCTTCCCAGGTTTCTTCAAATGCATCTTATACATAATTTCCTGCTGTACAATAATGTTCCATTACATTAATACACCAGCTATTCTCTAATTGATGTGCAACCACTTTGTTTCCAGTTCTTTGTTACACAAAAAAAGTTGTTTGACAAGGTTTCGGGAATGGATCACAGATAGCAAGGCAATTAAAGAGTACTCTTTAAAAAAGTAAAAGCAGTGAGTGTAGACTGGTTCTTCTTTCTTTTAAGTTTAATGGTGAAGGTAAGAAATACAGGATTTTAGTTTAAGTGGTAGGTTTTTTCCCCCCTTTAGGGTAGCGGCTTGCTGTAGAGTGAGAGAACAAAACTAGTTGAGGGTGAGACTGAAAATATATGATAGAGTGTTTTTGATGTACAAGAGGAGACAGAAAGGGACAGGACTGAGTGTATAGGTACAGTAATTAGCCTAGGCAAGGAGAGAAGACATCTTGTTTCTTTGGTATTGGTGGGAAAGGAAACAAGATTGAGTGGAGACATTGAGAAGTTTAGAAAAAATAGAAGAAGGAATCGGGTGGGGAGCGAGGGGTTGATGTCCGGTAGTCTTTCTCAAGTAGGGTGTAATGTTTTTGAAAGTTTTTGAGTAGGGAGAGTGTGCCTGAAAATCAGTTAAGAGATGAATCAGAAGGCTGACACTACTGCAATAAGAACTCAATTGAGGTTAGGATAACCTAATTTTTAGTTGAATTTAGTCAGCAATTTTGTGATTTTGCTTTAGTACTGTTGGGTTGCCCAGGAGTAAGAATTGTCTAGTGTTGAGGATTAGCAGAACTGGAATGTCAAGAGGGCAAGGAATTTGAGAGTAGAAGAAGAAAGATATTTTTGAAATGGTTGATTAGAGTGTCACAACTAAGGGGGGAAGTATGACCAGATAATGACCTGGGAAAATGAGAAAGAATTGATGAACCAAAAGTCATGATGAAGGTAGATAGTAGATATGGGAAGATTAAGGGAGTGGGAGAAATGGGAAAACAGAAGGAGATGTTAGAATTTAGGATCTTGGAAGGAAGATGGAAATATTTATTATTGGAAATAACACTAGGCTTGGGATCATTAGAAACTTGGATATTACTACTGTCCCTGACACTTATTTGTCGTGTGACATTGGTCAAGTCATTTATCACCTCTTTGAGCTTCAGTTTCGTCTACTTTAAAATGGGGATAATAATGCCTGAAGTATCTTCATAAGGTTGTTGTGAGAATCAAATGAGATGATGAATATGAAGTTTTCTGTAAATTTTAAAGGACTATATGTATTTTGGATATTATTAAAGGCAGAAATATGGCAAAATGGTAAGATTAAGGCATGAATTTCCCTGGTGAATGATTTGCAGAAAAATAGTGATGATGATGTAAGATCTAAGGAATTTAAGTATTTTAGAGGACAGCATGTTGAAAGGTTAACATCATTGTAGATATTGAAGTCTCTAAGTTTTATATAGGGTGAAGGGATCAAGGACAAGTTTGGAAGCTAGGTTCCAAAGACATAAAACACCTAGGTAATTTTTAGGTGACTGTGACAAAGATTGGGAGAGAATAGTATAGTTGAATGAAATAAGCTTTCAAAGCTGGTGATTGATTGTGTAGGGATGGATCAGAAGTGATAAGAGATCAAGGAACATACCTCTTCCCAGACTTTCTGATTATAGGAGAAGTAGTGAAAGGAAGGGCTAGTCTTTCTTTTTTTTTTTTTTTTTTTTGAGAGGGGAAGGCAGGGCAGTTGGGATTAAGTGATTTGCCCAAGGTCACACGACTAGTAAGTGTTAAGTGTCTGAGGCCAGATTTGAACTTAGGTCTTCCTGACTCCAGGGTCAGTGCTTTATTCAGTGCACCTCCTACTGGCTCCTTAGGAGCTAGTCTTAAAAAGGGCTATTAAAGGTTGAGAGTGCCCAGGGAAACTCCAGGTTTTTTTTAAAAAAATTAATTCAATGAGGAAGACAGACTAAGAGAAAGAACTCTAGAATGATAGAGGCAGTGAGGAATAGTGGAAAGGGTCAGAAGATACATAGCTCATAGCTCTATACCTGAAGTGACCTCAGAGATCATTGACCTCTGAGCCCCTCATTTTACAGATTAGGCATTTGAAACCCAGGAAAGCATCTAGTTCTTTAAGATTATAAGTATAGTAATTGCCAGAGGAAGACTAAGTTTCAAATCCTGTCTCTGTCACCGTTTTTGAAACCTTGGGGCAAATCGTTTCTCTGGGTCTTAGTTCCTTCATAATGAACAGGTTGTGCTAGATGGCATAAAAGGATATTTCCAGCTCTAAATTTATGATCCTGTGATCTTTTAAGTATGGTAAAAGTATAAGAAAGGAAATAAGAAAGGAACTGGCAGAGGAAGCTATTGACTAAAGAGGCTCTCTAAAAGTTTTCATTGAAAAGCACTATACTCTGTAAGCAAACCTACAGTATTGATGTTGACAGATTGGTAATGAAAGACACAATTAGGAATCTGTATAGAGATATAAGTAAAAATTGAAGTAATATCACCTATATTTTAAATTGTTCAAATTATTTAGATTGGAATATAGGGTAATAAATTTTGTGTGTGTTCACATTTCTGATCCATTTATGAAATACATTTAAAAGACACTTAAAGGTTCAAATATTCTTGGAAGTGTTAAAAATTTTGTGTAACCAGTTCTTTTTTTTAATCTATGATAATAGTTGTAGATAGGAAGAGCATGGATAGAGAAAATCTGTAAATACACTTTTGTTCTCAAAATTCTACCTTCACCAAACCTATGAGCTGCTAGGAAGAAAAATTGAGGAATTTTAATTCTACCTCCTTTACTTTTCCTTCAAGGTGCTGATGATAGTGTAGTAGCTAAGGAAATATGAGAAGAAAGAGGCTTCAGCTTCAAACTATGTCATTTGAGCCAGAATAATCAAGCACCTACTGTAATTTATAAATAAATAATGAAAAATGAGGGGAACCAGTATCAAATACCTCTTGAGCACATATCACTATCATTTGTACCTCCCTCTAGTAAAAGAATCTCTTTTATAGTCCTATTGTAATTGTATCATGTGACATTTAAGGAAACAACGTGGCTTTGTGCAAAGATTTGGCTTTATTTTTAACTTGTAAATTTTATTTTGTTTTTTAAAATAACATTTTATTTTCCCCAGTTATGTCAAGACAAGTTTTAACATTCATTTAAAAAAAATTTGAATTCCAAATTTTCTTCCTTCCTTTTTTGCCTCCCCCTTTTCTTGACAACTATAAGCAATTTTATATAGGATATACATGTGTAATCATGCAAAACATTTCCATATTAGTCATGTTAAAAGAAAATACAGACCCAAATGAAAAAAAGTGAAAAAAAAATAAAGTGAAAAATAGTATGCTTTGACCTATATTCATATTCCATCAATTCTTTCTCTGGAGGGGGGCAACATTTTTTTTTATCATAAGTCCTTTGGAATTGTCTTGGATTATTGTATTGCTGAGATAGTGAAGTCATAGTTGATCAGTGTACAATATTGCTGTTACTGTGTACAATGTTCTCCTGGTTCTGGCCACTTTTTTTTGGTATCAGTTGGTATCTTTCCAGGTTTTTATAAAATCAGCCTGCTCATCATTTCTTACAGCACAGTAATATTTGAGTACAATCATATACCACAACTTGTTCAGCCCTTCCCTAATTGATGGGCATCCCTTCAATGTCCAATTCTTTGCCACCACAAAAAGAGGTCCCCCCCCGCCCTTTTTTGCTCTCTTTGGAATAGTGGTATTGCTGGATCAAAGGGTATGCACAATTTTGTAGCCTTTTGGGCATAGTTCCAAATTGCTCTCCAGAATCTTTGGTTTAGTTCACAACTCCATATTAGCATCCCAGTTTCCCCACATCCCCAATAACATCTGTCATTTTCCATTTCTGTCATTTTAACTGATCTTATAGGTGTGAGGTGGTATACCTCACAGTTGTTTTAATTTGCATTTCTCTAATCAATAGTGGTTTAGAGCATTTTTTTCATGTGATCAATAGCTTTGATTTCTTCTTGTGAAAACTACCTTTTCATATCCTTTCACCATTTATCAGTTGGGGAATGAGTTGTATTCTTATAAATTTGACTCAGTTCTCTTTCTCCCTCTTTCTATGAGAAATGAAGCCTTTATCCCAGAACTCTGTAGAAATTGTTTCCCAGCTTTCTACTTTCCCTCTAATCTTGGTTGCATCAGTTTTATTTGTGCAAAAATTTTTTAAAGTTAATATCATATAATCAAAAACTATCCATTTTCCATTTTGTAATGCTCTCTGTCTCTTGTTTGGTCCTAAATTCTTCCTTTCTTTATGGATCTGACAAGTAAACTATTCCTTTCTCTCCCAGTTTGATTATGGTCTCATCATTTATGTTTAAATCACTTTGACCTTAAAATTAAAAATTAAAAATTTCGACCCTATCATGGTATATGGTGTAAGAAATTGGTCTATATTCAGTTTCTGCCATTCTGTTTTCCAGTTTTCCCAGCAGTTTTTGTCAAATAGTGCATTATTGTCCCAAAGGGTGGGCTCTTTGGGTTTATCAGACACCAGATTATTGTGTTCATTACTACTGTGTCTATTCCAACAATCTACTACACTATTTCTTAACCAGTACTGGATGGTTTTAATGACTACTGCTTTATAATGCATTTGCAACGCTGGTATGGCTAGGCCCCCTTCCATGATATTCTTGGCCTTTTGTTCTCCCAGATAAATTTTATGATTTTTTTTTTTTTAGTTCTGTAAAATAATATTTTGGTAGCTTGATTGGTGTGGCACTAAACAAGTAAATTAATTTAGGTAAAATTCTTATTATTTTTACTATATTGGCTTGGCCCTCCTATGAGCAATTAATGTTTTTCCCATTGTTTAAATCTGACTTTCTTTGTGTGAAAGGTGTTTTTAAATTGTATTCATATAGTTCCTGAGTTTATCTTGGCAGGTAAACAGCCGAGTATTTTATATTGTCCGCAGTTATTTTAAAAGGAATTTTTCTTTCTATCTCTTGCTGCTGGATTTTGTTGGTAACATATAGAAATTCTGATGATTTATGTGGGTTTATTTTATATCATGCAACTTTGCTGAAATTAATTATTTCAGCTGGATTTTTAGTTGATTCTTTAGGATTCTCCAAGTATAGCATACATAGTAGCATCTGCAAAGGGTGGTAATTTTATTTCCTCATTGCCTACTCTAATTCTTTCATTTTCTTTTTCTTTCTCTTATTGCAGTAGTTTAAATTTTTAGTACAATATTGAATAAGGGGCATCCTTGCTTCACCTCTAATATTATTGGGAAGACTTCTAGCTTGTTCCCATTACAGATAATGCCTACTTTTTGAGATAGATACTGCTTATTATTTTAAGAAACCCTCCCCTTACTCCTAATTCTCTCTAGTTTTTTTAAAATAGCAATACATATTGTTATTTGTCAGACTCTCCTTACAACATGCATTTCTGACTAGAACCCTGTCCCCAGTGTCTGCAGACCTCTTTGCCTGTCTCCTTCCACTGACTAGGTCTGGAAAATGATTCACTTTTTTCTTGAATTTCTCTATTAGGATTCAGTCTGGTGCAATTTCTTCAACTTTTTTGGTGGAATTGTCGATAGTAAGGAGCTGGTGCTGTACTTCTTACTAGTCTAGTGTCTTGATTCTGCCTCCAGGCCTCGGCATTTTAAAGTGGTCATACAATCTTTTCTTGAAGACCACCAGTAATAGGAAATTCTTTACTTTTTGAATCAACCCATTCTACTTTTGGACAGCTCCAAAAGTTGCTAAGGGCATTTTCCTGGAATCAATCAACAAATATTTATTAGTAAGCTAGGCAGTGATGTAACAGAGATAAAAATGAAACTGTATCTGCCCTCAAAGAGCTTATTCTCTACCAGAGAGACAATATACATCACTATGCATATACAGTGTAATTAGAAGGGTTTTTTTAAGGGGAGAGGAGGTGACACTAGCATCTGGGGAATAGGGAAAGGCATCATGTAGAAGGTAGAGCAGGACTCTGAGAGAAGGTGAAGTATACTGGAAACAGTGCTAGACTTGGAGCTCAGAAGAGCTGGGTTCAAATACTATCTGATGATAAGTTATATGACCATGACTTAAGTCACTTAAATTCTTTGAACTTCAGTTTCCTCATTTATAAGATGGAGGACAAGGGTATCTGTTGCACCTACTACCCACGGCTCTTCTGAGAATCAGAGGAATGAATCATTTGTAAGGGACTTCGCTGACTTTTAAGCACTTTCTGAATATGTGCTGTTATTACCTGCCCATTGTTCTCAGTCCTGACCTTTAGGACCTATCAGAATAAGTCGGATATATTTTCCATGTGATAATTCTTCAAATGCATGAGGACAGTTATCATCTATTTCCAATTCTTTCCGATGGACTCCTCTGCTGCCCTTGTGTTTTTTGTTTTTGTTTTTTTTCCTCTTCAAGCTAAATATTTCCATCAAACATTTTCTAATGGCATGATTTGTTATAACCTCACCTTTTTCAACCAATCCATCAGTCCATAAGTAGTTATCATTTTATGTATCAGTGCCTCTGTCATAAGTACTGAGGATAAAGAGACAAAAAGTGAAAAAAAGGAGCTCTCAAAAGAGCTTACTTTTTTTTAGAGAGAGGGGGATGGCATGTACAGACATTTTGTGTTTGAATATGTATAAAATAAACACAAAGTATGGAGTGGGAAGGTAGAGGTAGGGGTAGGTGGATAGATAGGTGGGGTAGGAAGGTAGTGCTAAAGCTAAACTTTGTCCATTTTGTTAATGTCCTTTCTGAAACAAATTACCTAGAACTGAACACAGTATTCCAGATGTAATCTGACCAGGGCAGAATACAGTGGAGCTATATAATCTCACTTTTTTTTATTTTTGGGAAACTGTTTCTATAAGTATATCCTAAAGTCACATGAACACTTTTGACTGCCATGTTAACACTCTTGATTTGTATATTGAACTTGCCAGTTCCTAAAAGTCCTAGATCTTTTTCACATGAAGTACTTTCTAGCTTCCCCCATTCTATACTTGGATAATTGACTTTAAAAACCAAGTTTCAGGACTTTACATTTAACCTGATTAAATTTAATCTTATTAGATTTGGCTCATTTATTGTTGTAGACTGTTGAAATATTTTTGTGTTTTTAAAAAGGAGAATGTGGATAGTACTTTAGTATGTCTGCTCTCTTTATATGGCATAGCTCTAGGGGCTTTGAAACAGTTGTGATATGACCTGAGCTCTTATAGCTGTTAGGGATATCCATGTCTAAATGTCTGGGAAGATTTTTTTTTCTTAAAAGGCAGGGAATTATCACCTAGCAATAGGTTACTGGTATCCTGTTTGATTAAATAAGTGGCATAGTATGGGATTTGTGGTGTTGGTAAAAAAGAGTCAAAGACTACAAAATTAATTGCTTAATTTTGTATGGTGTTTCCATATATATTATCTCATTTTATCTTGGGTACTAAACGGTAAGCAAAATGGTGTAGGTACCTCCGTTTGACAGATGGGTGAGGGTCTTTGCAGCTGTAGGATAATGTGTCTCCAGGAAGCCTCTTTCAGGCTAAAAATCAGTCAGTGATATTTATTAAACACAGGCTATGTGCCTTGTACTGTGTTAGGCACTGAGGATAATATTCAGTGAATGAAATAATCCCCAGTTATATATATAAGGAATAGGATCTTCTCTGTGGTAATGTAGTTGCCCTTAATTAGTTTTAAACATGGATCTTTTTTCTGCTTTGTTGTAGGTAATTCCTTCTTTTTGGACTCTATTTGCCACCCTCTCTTGCCTTTGTTAAGCCATTTGTTTGAAGAGGCTGAAGGGTAACTAATGAAAATTATTGCAAAGGACCCTTCAAATTAAGAAATACCTTGGATAATTTTAATAATCAAACACTTGAAAGATTATGCCAGAAAGGGATTGATATGAATAGTTAGCTACAGATAATTTCTGGAAAGGCAATTGGGGAATGAATGCAAATTGTTTATATAGTAGACAGAGAACAACTTCTTTGTCTACTGTATAAATGACATGCTTTGTTGAAGTCTTTTGGTGTATTCTTATGTTGCTGCTCTATTTTAAAAGTCTAGTGCATAGTGAAGGTCCATGGTATCAGACATCTTCAACTTTTTTTTGTGCATAACCTTTTCAGACATTGGGCTGGGAAGTGACTCTGTATGTGCTCGGCCCTCATCTCATCGAATAAAGTCCTTTGATTCCCTTGGATCTCAGTCTTTACTCAGTCGGACATCAAAATTGTTCCAGGGCCAATATCGAAGTTTGGTAAGTTTGATTAAAACAAAAGCTGACTTGTATGTGTACACACTCTCTTGTTATTAAAGTGGTCTTGTAAAGGAGTAAAAGTTATGTGTCTTGGACTTCTCTATTCTTCCACTCTTTTGACAAGCAAATGCCTAGCCAGAGGCTCCATAAATTCTGATAGTTAGGTCATGTGTCTGTGTGAGCGCATGTTTGTGCATGTATGTGAATATGTGTGTATTGTGTATACACACTGCATCTTATTTATACCTTCCATAAAAATGAGTGCTTGAGCACTGTGTGATATTTTCTTATTTAATTCTCTTTATAAATATCCTCTTACACTAAAATGTTGGAATAAAGATGTATTTTAGAAATCCACTTTGATAGAACAGAAATGAATATTTAAGGTCCATAAAACTAAATTCTCCAGCAGTAATTTTCTCTCTGCCTAAAAACATGATTTAAACTGCTTTAATGAGTCAGACTGTGTTATAAAAGAGGAAAACCCATATGATAGCTAAGAAATAGTTTAAGGGAAAGGGACCTAAATTAATGGACAGGTTAAGTGAAGAAAAAATTGATTTTGTATTATCAAAATGGGCAAAGAGTACATTAATGATGAATGTACTGATGAAATAGGGGAAGGCAGAGTGAAAAGTAAAGGGAAAAAACCAAGAAACAGTATTAGGTGAAGATGGTTTGAAAAAAGGTAGAGCTTGATGTGAAAACTACCATTTTAATGACTTATTTTTAAGTCTAAAGATCATTTTGGTAGGGCAAAAGACCCTGAACCACCTGTTCTATTTGCCTCCTTTGCCATGCAAAATAAAGCAAAGCTTACATCTTTAAATTATTGAATTAATAGGAAATACAAGTACCTTGTTTTCCTAAACATTACAAATAAATTATTTCATATCAGAAATATAGACTCGTGTTCAACATGAATGTTATAAGATGCATCAGTGTTGTGAGATTTTGCTGAGTTTTATTATTACATGTGTAAATGTTGATGTGGATTTTTGTTGTGATATTAACTAAATGTATTTATTCACTTAATCTTTAGACTGTACTTCTAGAATACCTGCTTTAATACAGAAAGGGGGATTGGTAGACAAAGGCAGCATTAACTAGTAAATACTTATTGTATACTCAGCTTACTGTGTTGTGCTAAAAGATTTTTGAAAAACTCCATAAGTTTGAATTTATTGATCACAGTATTTTAGGAAGCAATAGTAAAATCCATAAGGTATATTGACAGAAAAGTAAAATAGTCCCCTCCTCTTTTAAAGACAGCTTATAGAAAACAGGCCTGGCAGTTAGGTGGCATAGCAGATAGAGTGCCAGACCTTGAGTTAGGAAGATCCATCCTCCCGACTTCAGTTCTGGCCTTAGGTACTTCCTAAGTGTTTGCCTCAGTTTCCTCATCTGTAAAATGACCTGGAGAAGGAAATGGCAAACCACTCCAGTATCTGCTTCTAGGCAAATAGGGACACGAAGAGTTGGACATGACTGAAATGACTCAACAACAATAGAAAATAGAGGAGACTAGAAATATCTCTTTGCTATTTATCTGGTTTTTTTTTTCCTCTCCAAGTAGCACTATTTCCCTGCTTCTGAATTTGATTGAAGTAAATTTAAATTTTATTGGGCATAGCTCTCTAGAAGGGTTTGGAATTGCTTTGGGAGAATTATGTCTCCAAATTAAAGAGAAATATATAAACCATTGAAAAAAAATTGCCTTTGATCATAAAAGAAATTCAGAAAGGTTGTGAGCAGAATATTTGTTGCCTTTTACCTGAAACTGAGCTAATTTTGAATGAAACAAAATTTCAGAAGTATATTATTACCTTTGCTTTTCTCCCCCTCTTTTCCCCACTATTGTTCCACTTTCCTTTTCCCTGTAAGTATCTTGCTTCTTTCTCTTCCTGGAAGCTCAGTTTTTGAGGTTTTTTATGACAGTGTTTGCTTTTGAGGCAGCCAAGAGGATTGCTAGAGAGGAATCAGGCACTCTGAAAAGGAATATGAGTTTCCATGAATGCGAGGCAAATTGGTTTGTAAGCATTTTAATTTTCTTAGAACTAAGCCCTTGCTTTACATAACATTCATTATAAAACAGTGGATCCTAAGGGATGCTTACTATTTGTAACTGAGTAGGAGCAGGATTCTTTTGTATGGTCAGCCTTCGTCTGATTCTGGAAAGGCATATGTATTTGTTTTAATTGCTACAGTTGCCTTCAGTTGTTGGAATATATCATCAGTATGGGGTATATGTGTATTTTATAAAAAACAGATTTACCAAAGTTATTGTGGATATGTTTACAGAGAAGAAAATATAATGAAAATCATAGTGGAAACTTGATGAATAATAATCATAGTTTATGATACAGAAGATATTCCACACAGGGAGTATAGGTAACTTTCAAAGACAGTTTACTAGAGAGCAGAAAAATACATATTATGTCAGTTTTCTTGCAAAAGCTTTATATGGCATGTTGATGAACTTGGTTCTAACCCCCATTAGTCAATAAAAAACCCCCGCAAGATTTGTTTTTCAAGGGAAAAAATGCCAAATAAATTAATATTCTTGAAGCCTTATATGTTTCTTTAACCACTATGTGTAACTTCCCATGAAAATTAGAGTACTTTGTCACGCCTACTGAAAAAGGAGAAGGAACAAGCAAGTGTTTTATTTTAGTACAGCTAATTTGTCTGTTGATTGTGTCTTTGTAATTAATACTAATTGCTGTGCTATTGTTTAAATTTTTCCGTTCTTCAGATGACACCATAGAGTAGGGGGAAGAACACAGTCCAGGAGTCAGAAAATCTGTGTTATGGTTCCTACCCAGCTTCTGATTTGTTGTAACTGTGAACAGTTGTTTAACTTTCTTGGTCTCAGTTTCCTCATCTTTAAACATAGGCAGTTGTATGGATTTATCTTTTTTTTTTTCCCTTATTTCTTTTATTTATTTCTTTATTTTATTTTACATCATTCATTTCCATGAGATATTTTAGTTTGCATCATTCATTTCCACGAGATTTTGAGTTACATATTTTCTCCCCATCTTTCCCCTACCCACCGCCCCAAAACAGCCATCCCACTGTATACCCACTCCCCCAATGTATTCTCTCCTATGTCTTCCTCCCTTACCCCTCTGACTTTTCGGTAGGACAAGATGGATCTCCCAACCACAGTGCCTGTGTATCTCAAGTTCCAGTTGGATGTAGTTAATAATAATAATAATAACTGTGTGTATATATATATATATATATATATATATATATATATATATATGCATATATATATATATTTTTAACATTTGATTATAGAACTTTAGATTCTAGATTCTTTCTCTTCTTCCCTC
>JAQQSV010001811.1:0-46434 GCA_028646515.1 Pseudochirops corinnae
GGGGGGGATACACTGGGATGGCTGTTTTGGGGCAGTGGGTAGGGGAAAGATGGGGAGAAAATATGTAACTCAAAATCTTGTGGAAATGAATGATGCAAACTAAAATAAAATTTAAAAAAAATTAAAATAAAATAAAAAGAAATGTAGAATTAGATCATTACTATGATTCTAGTACATTTTCTTTCCTATAATCTTCAGACTTGGTGTCAGAATAAGTATAGGGTGGATAAAGCAATAAGCATATATAAAAGTGGATAAGAATAACTCTTTGGACCTTAAAATTGCTTTGGGGAAGATGAAATGGTCCCCTAGCCCCATTGATTCCAAATATTCAGACTTCTGATGAGTGCATCTTTCATTGTATTTTCTGGGCTAGGTCACTTAGAAAAAAGAGATTACCATAATGAGACTAATAGTCACTGATATGATGCTATAGTCATCAGTGACTTCATTTAATTCTTGTCTCCAGAGACATTGACTCGACAGAATAGCTTTATTCAGTTAAATAACAATATTTCTTTCAAGGGAAGCAAGACTTACTCTCACTCCCAAAGACACTGTTTGGTCTGGGAATGATAGAAAATCTGTCCTCAGAAACTAATTTACTTCATTACATCAAAGATCTGTATCTATATGAATAGCTTCTCTCAAAATGCAAAGCAACCCCTCCTCACCTTTCTAGGCAGTCTTAGCCAAAACAAAAATGTATCACTTGGTTTTTGGGGGGTTGCCTTCTGGTAAGGAGTCTCTACAAGTTCTGCTAGACTGGGCCCTGTCCAACAAACATATAGTCTGACAGAGCTTGGGCTCCACTGACTTAGGTTTGCAAAAGCTTACAAAGACCAACTCTATAAAAATCTCTTTCTTTTGAATCAAAGTGACTGCTTTGATTCTACTATCTGTCATCAGATGGAAAGTGGTGCCATTGTATAAAGCTTCAACAATCAAGCTATCCTCAAGTATGGATAACTGAAAGAGGTGACATAAAGTACATGTTCCAATAATTATTTCTTTCCATAACTTTTTATTAAAATAAATGACATAAATATTTACTATTTGTTATATGAGATGGATAAAGGAAAGAACTACGAATCAAGATTTGAGAAGAAGAAAAAAAACAACACCTAGGTAAAATCAGTTGTGTTCCTTATTAAACCTTACATCATATCAAGTAACTTTCATGTTCTCCAAAACCTGTGTAGAAAATTTACCCTGACTCCCTTTCCTCCAAAGTCAGAAGACTGCAGGGCTATGATCCTGAGTCCTCTGGTGTCCCAAGGAACAAAGAGGCTAGCTGTCACTTCATGTCAGTCTTTCCATGTTCCCCCAAGACATGAAAATCCTCTACAGTTTTCTTACAAAGCTAAGACTATCTATCCCCATGTCCCAGAACTTCTCATTCCACTACAATTGCTTAGAATTTTCTTTGATGATCAAAACCAGCAAATCCTCTTTGTTTTCACTCTTGAAATTAGCTCAAGGAGACATATCAAAAGACTATCTTTTTTTTCAAAGAATGATAATCTACCTCAGCTACATTAGCAACAGAGCCATTCAACAACCTTTCCAAAGGTCTCCTATTAACCAGTTTTCAGTTCCCTCCACACTTTTCTTAAAGTAGCTCTGACATTGCCCTGCTAAATATTTTAAGTACATTTTAATGAACAAAACAGGAGTTACTTTTTAAAAAAGTAATATTATACAATGGTTTCCTCATAGCCACAAATGTTGTTCATAGGATGGGAACATTCTTTGCTTACTTTTCCAAGAAGTTAATATAGATTTAGATGTAAAATGGGAATAGAATATAAATTTTTTTTAAAATGGGAATGTAGTGTGTAGTTGAGCAAGTAAAGTGTGAAACTTGTGTCTGACCACATCTGCTTCATTCGGAACTCAATGATACCTGGACCTTAGAGACCATAACATTGCTGGCACGGAAGGGCAACAGCTAATGAATGGGTAGCTATTTTCAAATGAGTTATCTCACCTTCAATGCTCTCTTCCGCTTCACTGCAAATTCTCTCAGGACAACATGTAGTTGCTACTTAACAAGGATTGGGAGTAGAGTTTCGCCATAATCTTCTCCCATCCTGGCCATGTGGCAGCAGTGAGCATATGGAATCTCAAGCACATGTCCTGACCTTGACTTTGGGGCTCCTTTGGCATTTTGCTCCTTTCTTTTCTTAGTCGAACTAGTACCTCTATGAAATTGTGAAAACTGGAAGGCCACCCTTTGAGGGATTGGGTCCTATTGGTCAGAGTTAGTTGGTAGTAAGGAAAGGAGTCTTCAGCTACTACTCCAGTATTCCTGGAGAAGGTGGTAGTTACCACCAAGAGAACTGGCCCAAGCCTGACCCACTTTACCCAAAGAAAAGAAAAAAGCAGGATGGATGATGTAAAACCAAAGCAAAATGTTGAATGACTGTTTGGCAACCTTCCAAATGGCTTCTGATGAGCTTTAAGTATCTGCTTCCTAGCAGACTATAACAGCAGTTATAACTTAAGCCCTTGTTTTAAGTCATTCTGTCAATGCAAGCCGAGTCTTTCTGTATTTTAGCATTTCTTTTGTGTATAAGAAATACCTGTCCCATGCTCAGTTCATATTAGAACAACAATAATAACAGCAGATATTTATATAGCACTTGAAGATTCACAAAGCACTTTTAATATATTCTGATTTTATCTTCACTACAACACTGTGATATAGGGGCTCTTATTATCTCCATTTTACAGATAAGAAAATTGAGCCTGAGAGTGCCCAGGCAGAATTTGAACTCTGGTCTTCCTGTTTCCAAGTTGTTATATTTATAGAACAACTGCTGTATCTATGTTTCTCTATCCCAAAATTTAAGACATCAACCAAAGCCTAAGCCTTAAGCAATTTGTCCAGGAGTACCAAGATAGGAGATAGGAGGAAGACAGCTAACAAACCAAAGAACATTGAGAAAAAGGAGCCAATGGGGGCGGCTAGGTGGCACAGTGAATAGAACACCGGCCCTGGAGTCAGGGGGGCTGGCCTCAGACACTTAACACTTACTAGCCATGGGACCTTGGGCAAGTCACTTAATCCCAATTGCTCTGCCTTCCCCCCTTTAAAAAAAAAAAAAAGAAAAAAAAACACTAGTTGTATGACCTTGGGCAAGTCACTTAAACCCAACTGCCCTGCCTCCCACCCTCCAAAAAGCAAAAAAAAAAAAAAAGAACTTAATACATTCCAATCTGTAATACCATATAATATTAAGGTGAGGAGTTTTAAATTTTATTGCACAACTAATTCCATTTTGAATAAAGCCACAATGATGTAGACTGATTCAAAGATTCAATAAGCATTAACTGTGTACTATTACAGCTGACATTTATGTAGCACTATCTCAACTTTATAAATAAAAAATCTGAGTTTCAAAGATACAAAATTACACCTAGAAATCCAACCCATGTCTATTGTAACTCCAAGTCTAATGCTCTTTACACTCCACTGCACAACACTACCTTTCAACAGTCAGTAATTAATAAACATTTATTAAGCACCTATTGTATGCCAGGGGCAGCTAAGTAATGTAGTCGATGGAGCACTGGAACTAGAGTCAAGAAGATTTGAATTTGAATCCAGCCTCAGACCCCAGCTGTGTGATCCTAGGCAAGTCACCTAACCCTAATTTGCCTCAGCTCCCCATCTGTAAAATGGGGACACACTAGAAAAGGAATTGGCAAACCACTACAGTATCTTTGCCAAGAAACCCATAGACAAAATCCATGGGATCACCTAGAGTCAGACGTGACTGAATGACTAAACAATAACAACTATATGCCAGGTACTGTGGTAAGAGCTGGGGATACAAAAAGAGGCAAAAACAGTCCCTGCCCTCATGGAGCTTACAATCTCACGGGGGAGACAACATGCAGACAAATAAACACAAAGCCAGCTATATACAGGATAGATAGGAAATATCAGGGTGAAGGAAGAAAGAAAGGTTGGGGAAAGCTGCCTATAAGAAGATAAGTAGCCTTTGGAGAACCAAAATTAAAATTTATATACATGTAAAATGGTGTAAATTTGATTTATCAACTCAGCTTCATTCCCTCCTAGAGCTGATTTAAACAGAAGCATAATAAATTGTCTTCCATCCACAAAATGTAGTGGTGTCAAGCCATGAGGAATATTTGTGAATTTCCAAGCTGATGCCCAGATCACTGAAAAGCTGAGATTTAAGTGAAACTGAAAGCTTCTGGAAGCTTTTTTTTCATTAGCACTAAAATGACATCCTCCAAAAGAACAACACATTTGTTCAGACCCTCTCAAAATTTATAAGCAAAGTCTCAAAACTGAACTGAACAAACAGCCATTCTGAAAAGATTTGGGGCAGAGCCGGAGCCCAACTCAATGCTGCTTGGGATAGTGCTTCATTGAAAGCCAAAGATGTTTTAAAGGATTTCCTGCTAGATCATAAGGTCTTCTCTCTTCAAACTGAGCTCACAGGATCATAGGCTTAGAGACCAGAGTTCAATCCCCTTATTTTAAGGATGAGAAAATGGAGGTCCCCAAAAGCTTATGTAATCTGATTAATGTCACACAGGTAGTTAGTGACAGCTGGGGGATTTAAACACTGGTCTTCTACATCCAAATCCAGTGGTCTTCCACTGTCCAACACTGCCTCTTAAACTCCTTAAGACAATTAACTGTATTCACCTTGCTCTTTCCCCACCCCAGCCCCAGCTAACACAAGATACCTTGTATATCATCTCCATCTCCTTCCTTTTCCTGGATTCCTTCAAGCCCCAGCAAATACCCCACCTTCTATTGGAAACCTTTCCCAACCTCTTTTAGTGCCTTCCCTCTGTTGCTTCTCTCCAATTTATCCTGCCTATAACTTGTTTGTACATAGTTGTTCGCATGTTCTAGCTCCCATTAGACTGGGAGCTCCATTGAGATGAAGGGCTGGGTTTTGGTTTTTTGGGTGGTTTTTTGCCTTTCTTTGTACCCTCAGAACACAGCACAGTGCCTAGCCCAAAGTAGTTGCTTGCTGACTGACTGAAATTGTAGGGGCTCAACAAATAAGTATGGAATTGCATTATATAATTTCATGTTGGATTTCTTGATGCATGTTGAACAGTGCTATGTTCTAGATAGGAACTGTATTTTAGCTACTTGGGATGAGTCTGTCAATCAGGAAAGACTATCCATAGTCCCAGATGGTGCATGTATGTGTGTGCGCGCACGCTCGTCTGTAAAATCTAGATATCACACCCATATGCTTCTGCAGCAGTGGCAAAATACATTCTTTCAAATCAAAATGGAGTCCGGTCTACATGCCTTCTGCCGATATCCACAATCTATCCAAAGCAAGCCAGTTTTATTTTCACTTTAATTCTCTTCGGCAAAACTGATGCAGAGAGCCACTAACATCTGTGGGTTCTTGTCAGATTCTCCATGGGCCTTTTATGACAAATCTTTCTCACTGTGCCCAGACCTCTAAAGAGTGGCTTTCCACAGGCTATTCCCACAGCTGCCCATCTCCTTGGAGGGGAAACCAGGTCCAATGAGAAGGCATGAAAAAACAACCTATAGAGAAGGGGGTATGGAAGAAGGACTTAGTGGGCAATACCACCCATGTAACCCTCAGTTTTGAATTTCAGAACTTTTCAAGTTCATTTACTAAAGAAGAGTACAGTTGGGTCTTTTTTTCCTGAATCAAATTGTCTGCAGCTATAATTCCAAAGCTGCATTGTCCCAATCCTTTAAAAACATTACTGCTATATATCAGTACTTTGTGCCTCCTCTCCCTGGAGCTGTTAAGCCAGAATCAGATAACATTTCCAGGATACACATTCAGCACCTATCATTTTTGCCAAGAAATGTCTCCCTCTGCACAGTTCTGACAATCACTTTAATACATGAAATGTTGAGGGTAAGAGACTGCACTAATCAAAATAACCCCATATGTAACCAAATGAGCACCATGGTCAGGAAACCGACCTCTAGCTTTCTCAGACCTCTTAGTACAATCTCAGATTTCACGCCCAATCCAGCTAAGTCCCCGGCATAGTAAACAGTAGCATCTGGCTTTCATGTGGGATGCTATATACAAAGGGCTGGTCCATAACTTTAGTCTCCTTCAGGCATTTAGATGGATGGGCTAAGAGCCCAGTGTGTTATAATAACCCTGAAAAGCTTTTGGCTCTGACTGTGAACACATTAGCATTAACTTAAATCTGTTGCTTTGTTTACTACAAGAGATATTTGCTTGCACTTTCTGGCTAAATGGAATCAGTTAGAGAGACCCAGGTTTGAAAAAAATTAAATCTACAGTTGGCAACAGCAGCTTTTCACCAAAGCTCACAATGAGCGATATCTGTATTTCGTGACCTTCTAAGGAACATTCATGACTAATCATGTGCCCTTTCCTGTTTTCCTCCTTAACCTGGAAGCCTGAGACAAGTGATGGTTTGCATGATTCCTCGAAGATGTCACCATTTAGAAATGCCATACATGCAGCCCTTCTTCCCAGTTAAAAACTTCAAGTTGCCTAGAATAGGGCTCCAATTATTCTTAGAGAGGCCACGCAGAGCTATGAAGACTAATTTCTTCCAGTACCTCATCAGTGTCTATATTGCAAGGGTAGGTACCCTCCCTTCACTAATGCAATCTAATGGTTGCAGCTCAAGGAAATAACCCATAACTACCACAGGTAGGGTTTCTAACAAATGGGTTTAAATGGCACCTGATCTGTTTATTGCTTTTACAAACGGGTACAAATGCTATCCTGGATCAATTTGTAACATTTATCCAGATTTAGATAGGCTCAAAATGAATTCCTAAATCTCATGATGCCTGGACAAAATGAGATTTGGTAATTAACAGATGGGCATCCATTTACCATTATGAAGCAGAATAATGCTGCGTTGTCTTTTAAATTACATTACATTTATTAACAGACATTGCCATGTTCTGTTCACTTGCTCCATTAATCAATCAACAAGCATCTACTGGGAACCAATCTCTGCCTTGTAGTGTTCTCAGCACTTTGCAATAATTCAAAACAGGATGAAGATTAAAGATTTCATTTTTAAGTCACATTTGTTAAAAATGATGTTGACCTTTAAAAGGAGAAGGCACAGTGCTTGTGAATAAAAAATAAAACATCTGTGTGATTCCCCAAAACCAAGTGAAATAAATTCCTAGAGATTTCCATATTAATTCAATTTCGTCATGCCTGAACAAAATTTTAAATGGACAAGTCACTTAACCTCTCTTGACCCCAGTATCTTCATCTGTAAAATGTGGGAGTTGAACAAAATGACCTCTAAGGTACCTATGACCTCGGAAACTGAAACTAACAGCAAAAGTGAAAGCTAGAATTGTGAGGGGTAGCACTTGAACCCAGGCCTTCTATCTGCACCAGAGCACTTAGTTATACTTAAGATTTCCAGTTAGACAAAGGGCTGCCCAACACTTTCTAATGATTCATTATTTGGAAGAGCAGCAATATCAAGAGATTTTTGCCTGGTCCACATCTTAACCATAAATAACCTGTTTGGTATAACAAATAGAGGGCCAGCCAAAGTACTGGGAAGACAGGTTCAAATGTTTGAACATGGACAATTCACTTCATCTCCCAGTGGTTCAGACACTCTCTAAGACTATAGATTAAATATGAGTTAGTAACCTGTATAGGGGGAGTTTCCCTTTCCAGCATTCCTTATAGGCCCAGACAAACAAACAAAAAAGTTACCATCTTAAGAAATGTGATATTATACAGGCACTGGGGTAGGGAGATCCATCTTGCTCTACTGGAAAGTCAGAGGGGTGATGGGGGAGGATATAGGAGAGAGCAAATCGGGGAAGGGGCTATACAGTGGGATCGATGTTTTGGGGTTGTGGGTAGAAAGACAGGGAGAAAATTTGTAACTCAAAATCTCGTGGAAATGAATGATGTAAACTAAAAACAAACAAAAGTCAATTGAAAAAAAAGAAATGTGATATTAAACATATATGCAGACCATTTTGTTGAATGTGTGTATACACAGACCTCAATGTGCTTTATAAGTGATCTGATAAAAGACTCTCAAGGGGAAGGTGCAATTTCACGGAACTTATTTTTCTTAGAAAAGGTACCAATGCTAAATTAATAAAACCAAGGATAACTGGATGCTGACTCTTACTAATTTAGTAAAAAGATTAACTGTTGTTCTGTTGACTAGCATAAAGCACTTACTGGGAGGGGATTCAAATCTAGGCTCTTTGACTAAACAAGTGAGAATTGGGGCAAGTCAGTTAATCTTTCTCGATAATAAAATTATGGGATTGGATTAGACGATCTGAGGTTCCTCCTAGCTCTGAAGCTATGATCCTATGATCCCATGAACCTCTCTGGGCCTCAGAGACATGGTATGTTACGCTGAAGAAAAAGATGACAGGAAGTTCCATCTCTGACATATACTGCCTATGAGACCCTGGACAAGTCACCTGATCCCTTTAAGGGGATACCTTACACAGAAGTTACCTATCTGCTCTGGTAGAGAGAATTTCTTACTGGAAGTTTCTTCTGCCAAAAAAAAAAAAAAATCACCTCCTCCCTCCTCAGAAAGGTCTCTTTAAGTTCTAAATCTTACTTAACTCAACTATCTCATTCTGCAAATGAGAAATTAGGGCCCAGCAAAGGAAGTGATTTGCCCAAGGTAAATGATGCCAAACTCACTTCCTCTGACTCCAAATTCTAGCTATCTGGTAACCCTGGACATCACTTGAACTCTAGGCCTTGACTTTTTCAATTGTAAAATACACAGATTGGACGAGAAGATATCCTAGGTCCCCTCAGATTTAAAAATCTCTCAGATCACCAATTGGCAAGTATCTTCAAATAAAATCAAAATGTCATATAGTGTTACTTCACTCAAATTCAGGGAGGCCCCTGAATTAAATAAGGCCTGATTGAAGAATGGAGTGAAACATCATTTCCCACCCACAACCACAGGTAAGAATGATTCTCCAGATAAGATACCACTCAGCTGAAATGTAGTTCTTGGCCTGGAGCCCTCAGGAGGTGTGGTCAGAGGGGTGGAGCAGAGAAGGAAAGATTGAATCCTACAAATATCTCTAAATCATAGGTTTTGAACCTGGGAACCCTTCAACCTTGGGAGTCCATGGAGAGGTTTCAATCTAATTTGAATCTGCCTTATTTTTTTTTAACACTGTTTTCTAGCCATTACCAATCCAGTGGCCCAGCTACTGGTTCACCCTGCTCTCCCCATCACCATCTACTTGCCCAAAGGATGAATAAACTTGTATGGTGAAAATATCACATCTTTATTTTCACTAACCTTTAACTGAAATTGAGAATTTTCCTCAATTATTTAAAAATACCACTCTGAGGCGGCCATTGGCTTACCAGTCTTTCAAAGGGATTGATGGCACAGAAAGGGTTAAGAACTTCTGCTCTAAATGCCTATAAGTGACATATTGACCTGTTCTCTCCTAAAGAATGTAGCAAAGATGCTATAGCTGACTCTTTGAATAGTCAGGATGAAGTGGGAAACAGGACTACTGGTCCTGCAGCTTTGACAAGACATAGTCTTAGGTGTACCCAAGAATATAGAGAAAGGACAAAAAGAGAAGTCTCTAGTCTTTTATACCCCAGGGACATTAGGTGAGGAGAGGATCTCCTCACCAGTGCTGTCCTCAAAAGAGAATAGAGCCCACTCTGTATTAGAGCTTACTCAAATGTGCAGATCAAAGCCACGACAAAACAGTCCATCTCCACTACACAGTGAAAGTGGAATCAAGGGTGGGGCCCCAAGCTTGTCCATTGTTTGATGTTCTCTGACTTAATAAATGGACAGGGAGAGCTCTTCTGTCACAAGCCTCTATTAAGTGGAAATAGAAGGCTCATGTTTTCTATCTATCACCTCCACCCACTCACCCAGAAGCTTCTTTAAACCCCAAAATGTTTCCAAAATCAGTCAGGGGTTCCTCACCTTAGACTCGATCCAATGATCTCACACACTCACACACTCACACTCACTCACACACACACTCACACACACACACACACACACACACACACACACACACACACACACACAAATTGTCCCTAGTAGTTAAGGTTGCCTTATATTTGGAGACAAAAGCCCAGCTTCTTGCTTTTGCTTTATATAAGAGCATCACTGCTTTTGCTAGGGTCCTGGGTTTATGGCAGAGCAGCTCCCCATTTCTTCATGCCTAGCACCTATTTACAGCACCCCCAAACCAAAGAGAGAATTAGGACTGGAAATGACTTGAAGAAGTTATCTGAGATCTCCCTCCTGCCCCGCCCCTTCCTGCAGGACCACACCTAATCCATCTCAGGCAGATGTGATGCTTCTAGCTTAGAGTCTAACACTGGTTTATTTTCTTATAACATCCCTTCTTTGGTGGGGGAGGGGGAAAGGGGGAGGAGGACAGAGTTCTTGTTGCCAGAGAACAATCCCAGCGGTTAAAACTGAAGAGTCTTTGCAGCTTTTTATTCAAATAGTGTTCACAGCAGGAAATCCAATCCATTAAATTGCTGGGAAAGGAGGGGAACTCCATCATTCTTCTATATGGAGCACCTGCTCTGACAGCTGATCCTGCCTAATTTGAATCTGCCTTATTTTTTTTTTAACGCTGTTTTCTAGCCATTACCAATCCAGTGGCCCAGCTACTGGTTCACCCTGCTCTCCCCATCACCATCTACTTGCCCAAAGCAGAATAAGGGTGGCACCTTGGAAATGGGCTCACAGATCTACCCAGTAACCTAACACAAGTGGTGAAACAACACCCGACCCCCTCCCTTGCTTTAGCAACCTTACACACACACACACACACACACACACACACACACACACACACACACACACACACTCTACTCAAGTGTTTAGAAACCTGAAAACGGTTCACTTCACCCAATCTAAGGCTGTAAGTCCGTTCGTGTGTTTAGAATCCTGAAATCGGTTCGTTTTAACCCAATTTTAAAATCCGATCCACCCGTTATAAAAATAGAACGGGAAAACACATCGGGGGGGGACATTAAGCAAGGAGGAGAAAGCTGGTGGGGACGTGTCCGCACACGCGCTGCATTTCTGGTCCTGGACCCGCAACCCTGCTCTAGCTCCAGATGATCGAGGGAGATGTTCACAAAGAGCCGCAGCCTCCCCAGCCCGGGCTCACCACCACCACCGCTACCCCACACCCCGCTCCACCCGAGTCTTCTCTGTCTGGAAATCCCTGTGAACCACATCTCCTTGAAGTACTTACTGCGAACAGCAGCCCTGCTCTCTGCAATGTGTCTGGGAGTCAGCCCGGGATGTGGGAAGAGGCTGCGAGCGGGGCAATCAGAGCGCACGGGGGCCCCAGCTCCCGCCGCCAGAGCTTCCCTGCGGGCTGATGTCTCCGAGACAGCAGCCCCGGGAGCAGACTTTCCGATTACAGCTCGCGTACTGTAATCCATGTGTTTTTGGCTGGCCAGTCCCAGCTGCCCGCCCCGCACCACATGATCAGCGCTGACATCAGATCAGCCCCAACGTGACAGCCCATCACCCAGCCTCGTCTACACTCCTCCATTGCATCCTTGGGGTAGCTTTGGATGGCGCTTGGCAGGTGGCTTGGTTCCCCCGCCCTTCTCCCAGTTCCTTCCGATTTATTTTTTATTTTATTTTTTTGGAGAAAGCTCTAAAAGTAAGACAAGCACTCGGATTTGTTTGCAGCCAGAATTTACCAGACATATGGGAAGCAACTAGAGCCTCGTGTTTGGTTCATGGAAACAGAGGGATGAACCACTGTCTAGAAGCCAAAACCATGGAAGTGATTTCATGTGTAAATAACTACCAAACTCCCACCTTCCAAGAGATCGTCTTTCATAACATAACAAGTTCTCTCTCTCCCTCTCTCTCTCTCTCTCTCTCTCTTTCCCCCTCCCTCCTTCTTTCTCTCTCTCCCTTTCTCCCTCTCCTTGTCCCTCTTCCTCTCTTCCTCTCTTCCTCTCTCCCTCTTTCTTCTTTCCCTCCCTCTCTCTCCCTCTTTTCCTCCCTCTCCCCCTCCCTCCCTCTAGCCAGGCTGCTTCTGGTCCATGGAAGATAGGGTTCTGGAGCTGGAGAGGAATAAAGTAATAGCCCCACCCCCACTTAGAATCCTGAAAAGGCAAGAAAGCTTAATTAAAACCATTTCAAGCCACCCCGCCCTACCATTCACTGCTGAGAAAACCAAAAACTCCTTGGAAGGTCAAGATCTTTCTATCTTTCCTCTTTCCATCTGGCTTGCCCTTGTGGTCTGGCCTCAGCCACCATGAGGAACAGAGGATATACTGTTTCCTTGTTTTCCCTGTGAGATTTAAGGGAAAGAAAAGATCAATTCCTTTTTCATGTGGCTGTTGGCTCTGAGCCCTGTCTCAATTTCCATTTCAACAAGCATTTATTAAGGGTCCTCTAACATGTCATGCACTGGAGATACTAAGACAAAGTATAAAACAGTCCCTGCCCTCAAGGACCTTACATTCTTCTTCTTTTTAGTTTATATTCTACTTGGAGTGGGGAGAGGGATATGCAAAGTAAATGCAAAAAATGTACAAATTATTTTGGGGGAGAAGGGGGATCTTTGGTAACAGGAAAATCAGAAAAGACCTCCCACAGGAAGTTGTCCTTGAGCTGTGTCTTCAAAAGAACTAGGAATTTCAAGACACAAGGTGAAAAAGTAGAATGTTGCAGACTTGGGAGACAAGCAGAGTGGTGGATAATGGAACATTTTGCATTAAGGAGAGCAGGAAGACAGCAAATAGGCCTCTTTGGCATGACTTTAAAGTGTATGAAGGTAGGTAATGCAAAATCAGTCTGGGATGATGATTTGGAACCAAACTGTGAAGGGCTTTAAAAGGGCAGCTAGAGGAGTATTTACTTCATCTTGAAGGTTGTAATAAGATAAGGGAGCAAAAGATAAGTTATACAGAGTTAATTGGAAATGAGGTGCTAGCCTCTTTATAGTTTCTGGTGCCCAACCCCAATATAATCATAGGTGCAGAGATTTTGAGTTGGAACAGACTTTAGAGGCCATCCAGAGCCCTCATCTTACAGAAAAAGAAACTGAGACTCAAAGAGGTTAAGCAAAGAGGTCACACCAGTAGTGTCAGAGGCAGGATTTGGGCCCAAGTTTTCTTAATTCCAAGTCTAAGACTATAATGAGAAGATGGGACTCATTGGGAAAGAAAGACCTTGATGTTGGGGAAGACTGAAGGCCAAAGGACAAAGGGATGACAAAGGATGAGATGGATAGATAGTGTCACCGAAGCAACAAATGTAAGCTTGAACAGACTTTGGGAGATAGCGGAGGATAGTAGGGCTTGGGGTGTTATGGTTTATAGGGTCATGAAGAGTAGGACACAACTGAACCACAGCAACAGTACTATATTAGATGACCTCCTTCCTTCCTATAGTTCTGTGAGGTTGGGAACATGAATATTTTCTATATCCATTTCACAGTTCAGGATATTGAAGCTCAGTAAAAGTTAAGGGACTTCCCCCTCATCAAATGGATAGTAATTAGAGGAGATGGGGAGTGAACTCAAATGTTCTAAGGACAGCACTCTTTCTACTAGACTACATGATCTCCTATAATTTTAGCAAGCTTCATCTTAATTATGCAGTGAGGAATGGGAGAAAGGTAATATCTGAGTCAACAGTAACCAAAGCCAGCCAAAGATTTATAGATCTAAGTCAACAAGGTGTATTAATAAGCACCATAGCAGACCTAGGATGGTCTGCTAGCACAGGTTCTTTGAGAAATTAGCATAGAGATTCAACAGACAGGGCTCCTACTATCTGAACAAAAGAATACAACCAACTACATACACCACCAGACCAGGAGAGCACAAACCTCTGAGCAGTTGGGGGGGGAGGGGGTTCTTAATAAATGGCTACTCAGAGTTCCATCCAGGGAATCAAAAGATCCTTCTCATCATGAATGAACCCCCAAAGTAAAATACCAACCTCCCAAGATATATAGTTTTCAACTAATAGACTCAGAGACAGAAGGTACCACAACCCTCATGACTCAGTACCTAATTAACTTGTACCAAAAGGTGTGATAGCCTTCCAACAAGCAAGCCTCCCCCGAAGCAAGCTCTTCCTTAGGCAAGTTCTTCCCCCAATGGGCTCTATGTCTCTCAGGATGTATCACAGCTGGACAGAGCTCAAAGCAATAAGACATTTGCGATTGAACACATGTGGTCATATGGGCTTATTAATGGACAGGGAAGATCTTCATATTCCATCAACATTACACAAGGTGAACTAACAATACCTAAAGCCAGAGCCAGGCAGCACTGTTAGCAAAGGCACATTCTTGAAGTACAAATGGCAGGGGAGTCTTCTTTAGCACCCACACCCATATGGATGATCAGTCCCTGACCCAGACTGCCATTTTGTGAGGTGTCCAGCTTCTCTTGTGACTTCCCAGACTCTACCATCTCCTCCCCCAAAACTCCAACTTCTCCAACCCCACCCTTTTCCAGCTCTCCTTTATGTGTTTGTCTTTCCCCATTAGAATGGAAGATCCTTGAGAGTAGAGACTGGCTTTTTCTAGAATTCAGCATAGTACCTGAAATATACTAAATCCTTAATAAATTATCAATCTATCCATCTACTTACCTACCAAACTATTTATAGATCTTACCTCATACTACCTTGTTTCAATATCTTATCTTACCTGTTGGAATTTAATAAGTTCTTGAGAACAAACACAGTTTTTAAGACTTTATGTCACACAATACCCAACCATACCTTGCATATGGTGTTAACTGGGCTTATTCTCTGGTGAAAACAAGAAGTTAGCCTTCTACAGGAGCTATGTTCTTATCAACATAATAACAAGCAACAGGATTGTCATTATAGAGAAAAATCATCTCCCTGATACCAGGACAAGGAAATCACTTCAATTTTGCATCTCAGCTCACAAATGGATATCTGATATTTCTAACAACTGGGATTACAGTTTTATATATTTTTCCATTTAAGATGGAAATATTTAGAGGCGCCTAGGTGGCACAAACAGAGCACCGGCCCTGGAGTCAGGAGGGCCTAAGTTCAAATCTGACCTCACTTACTAGCTGTGCCACCTTGCGCAAGTCACTTAACCTCAATTGCCCAACCCTCCCCCCTCCAAAAAAAGCCAAAAAAAAAAAAAAAAAAAGAAGCATCTAACTTGGGGTGACTAAGTGGCTTAGTGAATAGAGCACTAGCCCTGAAGTCAGGAGGACTTGAGTTCAAATTTGACCTCAGACACTTAACACTTACTAGCTGTGTGACCTTGGCAAGTCACTTAACCCCAACTGCCCTCCAAAAAAAAAAAAAAAGCAAAAAAAAAGATGGAAATATTTATCTTGTCCCTAAATTAATAAGGAGCCCACTTTAAGAGTACAGGACAGAAGCATGACCTGCTAGAGGAATAAGCACCAGTATTTTTGAGATTATCCTGTAGAAGAGGTAATGAAATGAAACTGATATTTTCTCTTTTTTACTTATACTTCCTTGGGAATATCTGAGTTGCTGACCTTTTACTTTAAGAAGCTAATTAACTTTGAGAAGGAGACAAATCACACCTTTCAGCTATTCCTCTGAATAAAGCATGCCAACAAGAGATGACCTTTGTTACTTTCATCTCTTGTTGTCCATTCTAGGCTTTGCTTTTCTTGTTGTTATTTTACAACATGTTTTTTTTCTTACATCATAGGAAACGTGAGCAGCATGTATTTTAACTATGAAAAGATTGTTGGCACAACTGAGCCTTGACTTCTTTTGGTCCAGACCTATGATTTCATTAACCTCCAAATACTTCCAATGTGGAAAGTCCCTCCACGGATCTATATCAATGACGTATCTGTAATTTATAATCTCAGAGAGCTTGGAGATTACTGGTTAAGTGATTTGCCCACAGTGATTTAGCTAGTATGTGTAAGAGGAAAAATTTGAACTCAGGGCTTTCTCATTCCAAGACTAGCCCATTATACTATATACGGTAGCATGAGTGTCTTTGTGGTTCATGCAAATGAGCCAGATGTTAGAGAAGGCCATATTATATGGCCATTAAAGCATATGGGCGTAGTGGGGGTGCTACGCAGACAGGATGATCTAAGTTCAAATCTGGCACTAGACATTTAGTAGCTATGTGGCCTTAGTCAAGTCACTTAATGGCAATTGTAAAGTGAAGATAATAATAGTTCCTACCTCACAAGGTTGTTGTGTGGATAAAATAGGACAATATTTGTAATCCCTTGACACATAGTAGGTGCATAAGTGATCGCTATTATTATCATTTTTAAGAGAGATTTTTCTTTCCCCAAATATTTGCTACTGTATCTACACTGGACATTTAATGAAGATTGCCTGTTTATCACCATCAGGGAGCTGAATTTTGACCAACCCTCCATCCCAGGAGGCCCAAGTGTTTGACAACATTTCCTCTAAAACAGTAGTTCTCAACCTTCCTAATGCTGCAACCCTTTAATACAGTTCCTCATATATTAATTAATTGATTATTTATAATAACATATAATGTTATATATAATTAATTAATTCCTCATGACTAATTAAAAATCAGTCAGCAAACACTTATTAGCTCCTACTATATGCTAGGCACTGTGGACACAAAGACAAAAAAAATGAAATAACCTCTGACCTCTAGAAGTGGGAGATTCTTTAAGTCAGAGGTGAGGAGAGAGCATATTCCAGGCATAGGGGATGACCAATACAAAGACACAAAGAGGGAAGATGGATGCGTGAGAAAAGGAGAGAAAACCAATTTAGAAAGGTCATAAATTTTGGGAAGTTGGATAATGTATAATTTTGGAAAGATAAAGGCAGCACTGTTTGGTAGATACTGTGCTTGACATAAAGTCAGAAAGATCTGAGTTCAAAACCAGCCTCTGATGCTTACCAAAGATACTCTCAGAAAGTGACTTTAACTTTAACTCTCTGCACCCCAAGCAATCTCTAAGACTAATCAATCTCTAAGCTATAAATAATTCTAAATTAAAATTCTAAATCTAAATTAAAATTCTATATTCTAAATCAGCATCCCCTGATGTTATGCTTCTGGTGCTTGCCAGGATATACATCTGTTGCACTTTATAGGAGTTAGCCCAGGAAGGAAACTCAGAGACCAATTAGTCTAACACTCTCAGTTTGCAGAGAAGGAAACTAATGAGGTTAAGTGACTTACCCACAGTCACATAGGTAATCAGTGTCAGAGATGGAATTGTGTGCTTTCTTTTTCTTTTCATTTTAGTACTTTTTAAAATAAAATTATGAACTTAACACAAAAGAAGTCCCGGATTCCTGATTATCAAAATAGTTACAAGATACAAAACAAATAAAATGGACCGAGAGAATTCTAATTAAATCTTTGTTGTTGTTCAGTCATTTCCAACTCTTCATGACCCTATTTGAGGTTTTCTTGGCAAAGATGATGGAGTGGTTTGCCATTTCCTTCTCCAATTCATTTTACAGATGAGGAAACTGAAGTAGACAGGGTTAAGTGACTTACTCAGGGTCAAAGAGCTAATAAGTGTCTAATGCCATATTTGAACTCAGGAAGAAGAGTTTTCCTGGCTCCCAGGACAGTGCTCTATTCACTTCACCACCTAGCAGCCCTCTAGTTAGAGCTCAGATATCTTCAAAGAGGACAATATCAACAAAATGCCTCTTAGTACGATTAGACTCCTACAAATCCTGACCCTACATCTTTCCAGATATCCCCTTCTGCCAAGGTGAGGTCACTTAGCCCTAACCCAGCTCTGAGACCAATATGGCCCTAACTAGGGATAAAATAAACACCTTATAGTTCTGTTGTCAGTTGTTCATGCAACCTCACTGCCCAGCGTGCTGTGGCCCTGTGCCCTGGTTTCAAGCATCAGGAGCTTGCTTGCCTTGTTCTTTGTGACCAAACCCTTAGCTGGCTCCCTAGTAACTGGGTCCTTGACTTGGTCCCTTGCCTAGTGCCCTAGTTTTTTCTGATGCCAACATTCCCTGATGCTAATCACCTGCCTACCCAGACCTACTGCCTGCTAACAGCATCCCCTGATGTTATGCTTCTGGTGCTTGCCAGGATATACATCTGTTGCACTTTATAGGAGTTAGCCCAGGAAGGAACCTCAGAGACCAATTAGTCTAACACTCTCAGTTTGCAGAGAAGGAAACTAATGAGGTTAAGTGACTTACCCACAGTCACATAGGTAATCAGTGTCAGAGATGGAATTGTGTGTTTTCTTTTTCTTTTCATTTTAGTGCTTTTTAAAATAAAATTATGAACTTAATAACCATCAGCAAACATGAATATTTCCATTGCTGGGTAAGATGTCCACAGAAGAGTCCAAATCTCCCACTTTGGCTCCAGCATTGATATAAAAAAAGCAGCAGATAGAACAATAGCCACCTCCACCCCCCCAAAAAAAGAGACAAAGTCAATTTTCAGTATACTCATTTATCCAGCCCAGGATTCAACAACAACAACAACAAAAAGTAAAGGCTGTAGAGACTGGAAGAAGAGTGTCCCAAAGAAGGGAGCACTAACAAAAGTAAACATTCTACAAGTTCCTAGTATATGAGGTTGGGACAAGGGAAGGAGGAACAGAATGGTGTTGGAGACTGACCAGGAAAACCCAGGGTGGACAATAAACCTCATTTTGTCTTGATTAGGGCAGTGGTGCCAACAGGTGCAGGAAACTTGGTGACCCGATTAGAAAACCCCAAGGGAGCGCAGTAGACTTTGGTGGCTCTCTCACCAGGGAAGCCTTAAGAAACACAGAAAAGGCAGGACCCTGATTGATGGGGGAAGAAGGGCAGGGAAGAAATCAATTAGTGCCCTGGTCAGGGGCAGCCAACTGAATAGATCTGATAGGGCACACTAAAGTGTAACAGTATTCTGAGCAGACAGAGACACACAAAGGGAAATGAAAGCAATAGCAGAAACACAGATGTGATGTGAGCAATATCCTAACCTTAGTCTCCCCTCTCCCCTGCAATTTAGGCTAGTTTTTTTTTCTTCAAAAGGTTTCAAAACCATCCACAGAAACTTGATTGCTTCGCATGACTACAGCAGGTGGTGATAGCAATGCCTGATCACCTGAGCACAAAACAGCCACACAAGCACTCTGAAATTTGGCTTTCTGACCAAAATGGGCAATATTAACAAAGGAGTTTCAGTTATGGGATATCTTTAGTTCATATACTTGTTGAATATCCTTCTCTATTATACATAAGTATATTTCCTTTTGTTAACTGTTGCATGACATATGACGGTCTCATTTGGTTCCACTGTCAAACATAAACAATCAAGGGATTGGCTGGGAGGTCAGAACTAAATAACACCCCATCTAAGAGACTGAGAGAGGGTAAAGTCTGGCCTTGGCTATCAATCTTAAATGAAGATCTGAGGTCAGAGATAGGAATCATTACAAGAAGACATCAAACACTATGAAGAAATGTCACTGGTCAAGAATAACCCAAAAGGAAACCTAGGAGAAGAGAATAACACCATAACAATTAAAGCAGAGTCTCAGAAAAGAAAAAGAGATTGACCACAAGGTTTACAAAAATATTAGGAAGAAAAGAGGCAAGAGGATATAAAGAAGATGAAAAATATGAAGGAAAGTCTTGGAAGAAAAATTAATAGCTTAGACAGATATTTTCCCAGAATATATAATGGAGCAAACATATCAATGACATCATGAGACAATAAGAAATAATAGAACAAAACCAAATGATTAAATATATGTAATATCAGATCATATATACATACATATATGTAAATATGTGTGTGTATATAAAAATATAAAAGCAATTGACCTGAAAAACAGGTCAAGGAGAGATCATCTAAAAATCATCTGACTACCTAAAAATTCTGACCATCAGCTGTAATCAAATAAGGCTGCATACAAGAAATTTCAAAAAAAAGGTCTTGGATATCATTTCAATAAATTATAAACAAATAAAAAATACTCCGATCTATTAGAACCAGAGAACAAAATGAAAATAGAGTCTACCAATTACCTACTAAAACAAATCTCAAAAAAAAAACTGCCGAGAATATCATAGCCAAAATCCAGAGTTTCCAAGTCAAAAAAAAAAAATATTGCAAACAGTCAAAAAGAAATTACTCAAATGCCAAATAATCCCATCCAGGATCATATAAGTCTTGAAAGTAACTATCTCACTTAATCCCTTGATTTGTTAAAGATAGGTATAGAAACATGGAAGGAGAACTGAAAATGGGCATCACATGAACTTTTTCATCTGAACTGGGCAAAATAGAGTTGAATAATATGACACACACAGTTTAGTGTAGAAATACATTAAACTCTACAGGGACATAGGTGGGGACAGAGACTTGGGGGACACTTCTTTTCCTTTATAGTCTCTTCTCTACAGGTTTTCATTGCACTGCTCTGTCCTGGATCTTTATCTGCCTTTCTAGCGGCTTTTTTTCAGTCTCCTTCGTTAGATCTTCATCCAGGTCAATAACTATAGGCCATGTCTTTATGCCTCTTCTCTTCTCCTTCTATACAATCTCCTTTGATGGTCTCATCAGCAACCATGGACTCAATGACCATTTCTATTCAGAGGATTCTCAGACCCATTATCCAGACCTAAGCTGCTCACTCTTGACCTCAGTCTCACATCTTCTTATTGAACATCTTGAACTGGATGTGTTATAGACATCTTAAACTCAACATGTCTAAAACTGAAATCACTATCTTTCTCCAAAAAACCTACCTCTTCCTAACCTTCCTATCATAATCAAGGGCACCACCATCCTCCTAATCATCCAGCTTGCAACCTTGGTATTATCCTCTAACCCATTAATATTTAGTTGTAATCAAATAAGACTGCATTCAAAAAACTTCAATTAGATATACTTTTAAAAATGTACATTATTTTGCAAAAAAAATCTAATACTATGTATTTAATAATTTTAAAATACAAAAACTATTCATTTTAAAGTTAACTGACCTTTTAATGACTTTGTTGTGTCAGCTTTTTGTTGGAAAGTTTTGAATATTTGATTGCATCATGGAGGTCCACAGTTTCAGTTGATCTTCTAGATCAGTATCGGTCATTTGTGACCTTAAGGGCATCTTGATTTGGGTTAGGTAGGAGAATGTAGATTTGCAGCAATAAGTGGTTGAAAAGCAAGAAAGTGTTTTTTGGACATGTTGCCAAAAGCATGGGTATTCTGCATTTTTCCATATTTCAATTGCATCTTTCTTAGATCTTTAAAATGTCATCTACTGAGAGCTCAAATAATTCCATCTGTGGTTCTTTAGGTGCCTTGGTGATACCAACGAGGTGAGCCTGAAATGCTAATTTGAGTGTGATGTCATAATTCTCAAAGTCAATGAACCTTTCATTATATTCTCCAATTAATAGGTCTATAACAGCTACATATTCTTCAAATGATTTGCATATGTCATCCTGCTCATCAATGGCCTTGGTAACTGGAGAAAATATTCATTCAAAATTTCCTTTTGAAGAAGAAATATTTTGAAAAAAGATAGCTTTTTGATTTGACATGATATCACATAGAAATGCAGCATTCCTATAGAAATCTTCTCTCAATAATTCACATTGCTTATTCTGTTCTTCATAAAATTTAACTATCTGTTCTCACAGACATAAAATTTTGACTAACATCTGTCCCTGCAATAGTCAAAGAACTTTAGAATGATACAGCAAACCCATAATGAATACTTCATCATTCAAATTTAGCATGTTACAAAATTGATGGTTCCATGTTGCATTTGCATGAGTATAGTTAACATGTAACATATAATAGAACTTAATTATATAATATAACATAATATACTTAACTTGTTGCAAATAGTAGCTTTAGCACAAAGATTTTGCTATGTAAGATACAGTGAAAAGAAATGAAAGCATCTGGATCTGTTTATACTCTTTTTTTTTTTTGGAGGGGAGAAGGCAAGGCAAGTGGGGTTAAGTGACTTGCCCAAGGTCACATAGAGAGTAAGTGCTAAGTGTCTGAGGCTGGATTTGAACTCAGGTCCTCCTGACTTCAGGGCTGGTGCTCTATTCACTGTATCACCAGCTGCCCCTTGTTAATACTTTTAAAATCTATCTGTTCAATAAACCCTTCATGTTTTCCTATCATCGAAGGTGTACCATCTGCACATACACTCACTAAATTTATACAATTCAGTCCAACTTCATGACATTTATCTTGAAAGTTGTTGAAGATATCTATTCCCTGTGTTCAGTTTGCAAGAGTGCCCAAAATAAGTAACTCTTCATAGCAAAGAAAATCTTCTGTTATGACCTGAATGAAATATAAAACCTACACCAAGTTAGTAGTATCAGTTTGATTTATCCAAAACAAATGAATACTATGTATTTTCCTTTTGAAGTATTACATGAAGTTGTTCTGTTAAGTTGAAGGCTAATTCATGATGCCCGTCAGTTATGGTTCTCCTTGAAAGAAGCAGTAGTTAGTTTGTACTTTGAAATGTTATTGGGGTCTAAGCATCCTACAACTTCAACAATGTATTCTTTCACAATTTCTACATTTCTGAATGTCTTTCCTTTTTTTCCAAGTATATAAGCTACTTTATAAGTTGCTTCAGTGGCATTATTTCCATGTCTTATTGCTGCTTGAAATGATTTACTTTGCTTTTGCTTTTCATCTTTTAATATCTGCAATACAACCTTTTGCGCTTCTCCCTCTAATTTAAAATATTCATGGTCCTTACAAATGTTATAATGCTGATGAGCACTGAATTTCTTTAATGTTGCTATTGTACTATCACAAAGCAAGCAAATCATTTTATCTTAAACAGAAACAAGATAATATTGCAATTCCCAATCCTCATTTTAAAAAAATTTGTTTTCTTTAGAGTTCTCTTAACTTCTTTGACATGATGGGCTGTTAAGCAGACAGAATTAAAAACTACTGTCGAGCTCTGCAACTATTCACAAATTCCATTTCAAATAGAAACACAGTGCACCTCTGTCAAAAACTGATAACAGACTGGTGTACTTGTCTCTCATAAACTTGTACCAACCAGCCTCATGCAGTAATGGCACCAGTCGGGCAGAAGTAATTAAAACTAAATGATGAGCATAGCAGCCATCAGTTTAGCCCTTATGGCTAGTAAACCATATGTTCAAATTGTTCCAGTCAGTATGAGAGGATTATTCCATTGAAACGTACTTTATTCTTTGATATTTTAAACATATTCATTTAAAAAAATAAAGTAAAAATATAAAAGATGAACAAAAATGTATTAATAAAAATAAAAGGATTTCTTCTGCAAAATTTGGATTCAGCCAAAAGGCCAGACATAAGGACCTAGAAGGTCACAGGTTCCTCACCCCTGCTTTAACCCTTCACTCTTATTTACTCTCTCTCCACCCACTTATATCCAACTGTTGCCAAGACCTATGAATTCTTTTTAAAAATATTTTATTTTTCCCAATTACATACAAAAACAACTTCATTTTTTTAAATTTTGAGTTCTAAATTCTCTCACTCCCTTACTATCCTCCCCCTACTTAAGACAGTAATCTAATTTATTTAGGTGATTCATGTGAAATCATGTAAAATATATTTTCATATTAATCATGTTATAAAAGAAAACACAGACAAAAAAAATACATGGAGAAAAAAAAGTGAAAAATAGTAAGCTTCAATCTGCATTCAGATTCCAACAGTTCTTCTCTGGAGGTGGATAGCATTTTTAATCATGATTACTTTGGAATTATCTTGGATCATTATATTGCTAAGAATAGCTAAGTCATTCACAGTTGTTCATTGTACAATATTGCTCTTCCTGTGCGTACAATGATCTTCTGGTTTTGCTCACTTCATTTCACATTAGTTCATGTAGATCTTTCCAGTTTTTTTTTTCTGAAATCATCCTGATCATCATTTCTTACAGCACAACAGTAGTTTATTGCAGTCATATGTCACAACTTGTTCAGCCTCGCCCCAATTGTGGACATACCCTCAGTTTCCAATTGTTTGCCACCACAAAAAGAGCCACTACAAATATTTTCATACACATAAGCCCTTCCCCTTAAAAAAAAAAAAAAAGAAAACCTCTATATTACTGTACGTATTTTTCCCTCATCCACTCCAGCATTTATCATTTTCTTGTTTTGTCATGTTAACCAATCTTATAGGTGTGAGGTAGTACTCAGAGTTGTTGTAATTTGTATTACTCTAATCGATAATGATTCAGAGCATTTTTTCATATGACTGAATAGCTGTGATTTCTTCATTCCCCCATTTATCAACTGGGGAATGATTCTTATAAATTTGACTCCATTCTCCATATATAGTCTTGTCAATCCTGTCTTTGCAACATCATTTGAATATGTTCTCTTCTCTCCTCTGACACTGCCACTACCTTTGTCCAGGTTCTCATTGCCTAACTCCTAGTCTATTTCAATAGCCTTCTGTTTGGTCTCCCCACCTCAAATATCTCCCCATTCCAAGCCATCTTTCACTTAGCTGTCAATTTGATCTTCCTAAAGACTACATGTCACTCCCTGCTCAATCAATTCTAGTTATTTCTCATCACATCTATCATCAAATATAAGAGCATTCATTGAAATTGTAAAGTCCTTCACTACCTGATCCCATCCCACCATCCTAGTCTTCTTATATTCAACTCCCCTCCATAGACGCCATGTACAATCCAATGCTGGCTTTCTTTCTATGCTTTGAACAACATGCTGCATTTCCTAGTTCCATGTCTTTTGGTTGGATGTACCAGTATGCCTGGAATGCTCTCCCTCCTCATCTTCAGCTCCTGATCTCCCTGGTTTCCTTTAAGTCTCAGCTCTGTCACCTTCTACAACAGTCCTTTCCCTGCCTCAGTGGTACATACTTTCCTCTGAGACTGCCTATGATTTACCCTGCATATGTCATTTATGCATGTTGTCTTCCCATTATTAGCATGTGAGCTTCTTGTGAACCTTTCTTTGTATCCCTAAACCTCACCATAGCAGTCGGCATACAGTAAGCACTTAATGAATTCTTATTGACTTGAAATTGACAACTACAAAAATATTCTTTACAGAAAAACAGACCTAAATAGTTGGAAAGACATTAATTGCTCATGGTTGGTCCATCCTATTATAGTAAAAATGACAATAGTACATAAATTCATTTACTTATTCAGTGTTACACTAATCAAACAACAGTAATAACTAACATTGATATTGCACCTATGTTCTGGGCACTGTTCTATGCACTTTACATTTATCTCACTTGATCCTCACATAACCCTGAGAGGTAGGTGTTATTATTATTCCCACTTTATAGATAAGAAAACTAAGGCCTTGCCCAAAGTCACACAGCTAATAATAGCCTGAGTCCACATTTGAATTCAGGTTCTTCGGACTCCAGGTCCCACATTTGATCACTATACTACCTAGCGGACTCCAGGTCCCACATTTGATCACTATACCACCTAGCTTACTCATTACTATATAGGACTAGAAAAAAATCATCAAGAGGAACAAAAGCTCAAGAATTTCAAAAGAAAAAAATTTTTTTAATTAAAAAAAAAGAATTTCAAGAGAAGTGATTTTTTTTTTAAGTGGGAAGGCAAGGGGCTAGCACTACCCGATCTCAAACTAAATTACAAAGCAATCATCTTCAAAATCATTTGGTACTCATTAAGGAGCAGAGGTAGATCAGAGGAACAGCTTAGATACATAACATACGGAATTTAACACCCATAGAAGCCTGGAATTTGATAAACCCTGAACCCCACCTACTGGAGTAAGAACTCATTATTTGATAAAAATTGCTGAAACTGATCAGTCATCAACAAAGCATAGACCAATTTCTCCTGATATATGCCAAGAAAAACTTTCAATGTATACATGACTTTGACTTGAAGGAGGACATTATAATTAGAGGATTAGATATTTATGGATAGAGGGAAAACTGACAATCAAAAACTGATAAAGACCACAGATATTGACACAGAGTAAAATGAGCTAGTTTTTGACTCATTGCCTGTCAAGATGAAAAAAAAGGTTGATCATGTTGACCAAGGACAAGTTACTAATGGGACAATTTCTTGTCTTGTTCCAGCTTTATTCTGCAATATTCTTTGATGACTTTTTCACATATAGAGATTGCTCTTTACTTTAGGGGCAGCTAGTGGCAGAGTAGAGAAGGTACTGAGCTTGGAGCCAGGGAGAACTGAGTTCAGATTTGACCTCAGACACTTAGGCCGTGTGACCCTGGGCAAGTTGCTTAACCTCTGTTTACCTTGTTTTCTCAACTGCAAAATGGAGATATTAATAATTACTTACCTCCCAGGGTTGCTTTGACAATCAAATGAGAAAATATTTGTAAAAATGAAAGCAAAAAAATAAACCTTTTTTTGAAAAAATACGACAGGGTGCCTGATACATTGTAAGCACTATATAAATGCTTATTCCTTTGTCTGCCTACCTTCTGACAGAGGTGATAGATTTTAAAGTCTAGAATGAACGATGCATTTTCAGGTATAGTGAAGATGGAATTTTTTTTTTTTTTTTTGCTTAACCATGCATATTTATAACAAGAGTTTTGTGAGGCTTTAAGAGGTGGGACAGTTTGCTATAGGATAAAGAGAAAGTACAAATAGGGTTGCTGTTCTCCTCCCAAAAAAGGATTTTTTTTTTTTTGCAAGGCAGTCAAGGTTAAGTGACTTGTCCTGGGTCACACAGCTAGTAAGTATCAAGTGCCTGAAGACAGATTTGAACTCAGGTCTTTCTGACTCCAGGGATGGTGCTCTATCTACTGTGCCACCTAGCTGACCCTTGAAAAGACAATTTTTAAAAGATCATGGAAGTGTTTTTAAATACACATAAAAGAACAGAATGAAATTCAGAAGGAGATAAAGAAAAACAGGATTGCTTTTAAAAGTTTATGTTCATTTTATTACCTACCTTAAAGGAAAAGTATACTGTGTATATTAAGAGATTCACAGTTGTATATAAAATCTTTTTCCATTCTGCTTTGTTTGTGAAAATGCTCATTTTATTTGGTGTTTACATTCAGAATTTTAAAAATAAAATAAAATGAACAAAACCAAGGACTGTATATAAAAAAAATTTTTGGTAATATAATTTGTATTTTAAGTGTTTATTAAATTTAACATAATAGTAACAAAATTGCTACATTTCTCTGTCTCCTTACCACTATGTCACACTGCCTTTATAATGCTAGCTGAAGGCTTTTTAATTTTAATTCTTAAATAGTATTTTATTTTTCCCCCAATTACATGTCAAGACAATTTTTAGCATTCATTTTTATAAGATTTTGAGTTCCAAATTTTTCTTCCTCCTTCCTTCCCTCCTCCTAAAATGGTAGGCAATTTGATATGGGTTATACATGTGCTCTCATGTAAAATACATTTCCATATTAGTCAGAGTTGTGAAAGAATAAACAGGTCAAAATGGAAAAAAAAATACGAAAAAGAATAAAGTGAAAAAAGTATGTTTCAATATGCATTTGTAGTCTGTCAATTCTTTATCTGGATGTAAATGTCATTTTCCTTCATTAATCCTTTTACCTGTCTTGGATCATTGTGTTGCTGAAAACTGAGTCATTCATAATTGATTATCACAGAATGTTGCTGATACTGTATATAGTGTTTTCCTGGTTCTGCTCCTTTCACTTTGCATCAGCTCCTATAAGTCTTTTCAGGTTTTATTGAAATATGCCTGCTCATCAATTCTCATTGCACAACAGTATGCCATTAGATTTATACACCACAGTTTGTTCAGCCCAGTTAATGGGTATGCCCTCAATTTCCAATATTTTGACACGACAAAAAGGACTGCTATTAATATTTTTACACATGTAGGTTCTTTTCCCTTTTTTATGTATTGCTGGATCAAAGAGTGTGCACAGTTGGGTTGCCCTAGAGGTATAGTTCCAAACTGCTCTCCAGAATAGTTGGATCAGTACACAACTCCACCAACAGTGTATTAATGTCCCAATTTTCCCACATCCTCTCCAACATTTATCATCATCTGTTCTTGTCATATTAGCTAATCTGGTAGGTGTGAGGTGGCTCCTCAGAGTTGTTTTAATTAGCATTTCTCTAATCAGTAGTGATTTAGAGCACTTCTTCATATGCCTATAGATGGGTTTAATTTCTTCATCTGAAAACTGCCTGTTCATATCCTTTGACCATTTATCAATTGGGGAAGGGCTTGTATTCTTATAAAATTGTCTCAGTTCTCTATATATTGAAGACATGAGTCCTTTATCAGAGACACTTGATGTATAATTTGTTTCCCTGCTTTTGGTTTTCTTTCTAGCCTTTCCTTCTAACCTTGCTTGCATTGGTTTTGTTTGTGCAAAAGCTTTTTAATATAATACAATCAAAATTATCTATTTTACATTTCATAATATTCTCTATCTCTTGTTTGGTCATGAACCTATTAATCACTCAATTTCTCCTTTAAGATTTTGGATGCTATACCATTTGGTGCGTATATGTTTAGTATTGAAGTTACTTCATTTTCTATGGTACCCTTTAGCAAGATGTATTTTCCTTCCTCATCTCTTTTAATTGGGTTTATTTTGCTTTTGCTTTGTCTGAGATCAGGATTGGTACCCCTATTTTTTTTTTACTTCAGCTGAAGCATAATAGATTCTTCTCCAGCCCCTTTCCTTTATTCTGTGTGTCTGCTTCAAGTGTGTTTCTTGTAAAAATAACATATTGTGGGATTCTGATTTTTGATCGACTCTGCTATCTACTTCTGTTTTATGGGAGAGTTCATCCCATTCACATACAGTTATGATTACTAACTGTGTATTTCTCTCCATCCTAGTTTTCCTCCTGTTTGTCCTCTCTCCTTTCACCCCTTCCCTCCTTGATGGTGTTTTGTTTCTATCTACCACCTCCCCAAGTCTGTCCTCTCTTCTGTCAGCCCTCCCCTTTTACTGAATCTCTTCCTATCTACTTCCCTGTCAGGTAAGATAGGTTTCTATATTCAAATAATTGTGTATATTATTCCCTCTTTGAGCCAATACTGATGAGACCAAGATTCAAGTGATGCCTGTTGCCCATTCTCTTGTCTTTCCCTGCACTGTAATAGGTTTTTTGTGCCTCCTCATGGGAAATAATTTACCTCATTCTATCTCTCCCAATTTTTAAGAATTACAAATATCATCTTCCCATGTAGAGATGTAAATAGTTTAGCTCTATTGAATCCCTTATATTTTCCCTTTTCCCCTTTTTAGGATTCTCTTGGGTCTTGATATTGGAAATCAAATTTTTTTGTTCAACTCTGGTCTTCTCCCTATGAAAGTTTGAAATCCTTCTATTTCATTGCATGATCTTTTTTTTCCTTTGAAATATTATGCTTAATTTCACCAGGTAGGTGACTTTTGGTTGTACTCCTAGATTCTTTGCCTTTTGGGATATCATGTTCCATGACCTCTGATCCTTTAAAGTTTGAGCTGCTGTCCTCTATAATCTTGATTGTGGTTCCCCAATATCTGAATTGTTTCTTTCTGGCCACTCAAAGTATTTTTTCTTGACCTAATAGTTCCGTAACTTGGTTATAATGTTCCTTGGAGTTGTTTTTTTGTTTTTTTGGTGGGGGGGCTCTCTTTCCTGAGGTGATTAATGAATTCTTTTTATGCTTATTTTGCCTGCTGATTTCAGGACATCAGGGCAGTTTTCTTTGATAATTTCTTGAAAGATACTGTACAGGTCCTTTTGATTTTATGGCTTTCAGGCTGGAGTCAATGATTCCAACATTGTCTCTCCTGGATCTATTTTCCAGGTCAGTTGTTTTTCCAATTATGTATTTTACATTTTCTTCTGGTTTTTTTTCCCCTTCTTTTGAATTTGTTTGATTAATTCTTGATGTTTCTTAGAATCAATAACTTCCACTTGTTCAATTCCAACTTTTAAGGAGTTGTTTTCCTCAGTTAGCTTTTGTATCTCCTTTTTCTTTGGCTAATTTTATTTTTAAGGAGTTGTTTTCTTTTTCCAAGTTGTTGACTCTTTTTTCAGAATTCTCTTGCATCAACTCTCATTTTTTTCCCAAGTATTCTTCCACCTCTTTTATGTGATTTTTGAGCTCCTTTTTGAGCTCTTCTGTGAGTTCTTTCTGGGCTTGAGGCCACTTCCCATTTCTCTTTGGGGTTTTGCCTATAGGTGTTTTGACATTGTTGTCCTGTTCTGATTTTGTGTCTTGATCTTCCTTGTCACCATAATAACTTTCTATGTTCAGATTCTTTGTTGTTGTTGTTGTTTGCTTGGCCTTTTCTCTTTCTTTTAAACTTCAGCTCTGCCCCCAGGGCATAAAGGGTACTGTCTCAGGCTTCTTGTGCCAGAAGCTGTAGGCCCTGGCTATATTCTTGGTGCTGCATTAATGTTGTCCTGATGCCCACAGAGGACCCTTGTATTTGGTGCTATGCTGAGGGGGTAGGATATGGGATGGCTGGTACTGCTGGAGGCCATAGGTACCTGGCACCTTACCTGGTGCTGAACTGGGGTCCTAGTGCTAATGTCTGAAGTGTGCTGGGGCCGTTGGGGTGTTTCTGCATTTCCCCACAGCTACACTGAAGTGTGTGGAGGTCTGGTCATTGGAGGCTACCTGTATGCCCAGGGCTATTCTGAAGCACTTGGTGATCTGGTAACTGGCATTTATTTCCCCAGGGCTATGCTGAAGCATAGTACAGCTCTCCAAGCTGGCACCTGCCCATTCTCCTGGCTACCCTGAGGTATGTATGGGGAGGGGGCTGGGAGTGGGTTTCCTGTTATTGGCATTTGCCTGCTCCACTGCACAGGGGTTCAGGATCTACAGCTGACTTGCTGAAGTGGACCTTGATGCTGGCTTGCTGAGATTTTTCCTGTGCTGGACTGTACTCCCTTTTTACCCAAGTGAGACAGATCTTTCCTGCCAATCTTCTGAGTTTCTTGGACTAAAAGGTTATTTCACCCCATCTTTTTTCTGGTTCTGCTGTTCTAGGATTTCTTTGAGGCAGCTATTTTATGGTTGTTCAGAAGTTAATACAGTAGAATTATGGCAATTTACTATTTACTCTGCCATCTAGGCTCCCGGAAGTTCCTGGACTTCTGTCTTTTAGTTACTCCACTTATATCATTTTTGTTCACCTGTTTGAACTTTTAACAGCATCTCCAAGGACCTTTCCCAGTATGTTTAGTCTCTAGGTCATGGCTGTCCTTGGCCTCATCCATACTGCTGAATTGAGCCCTGGTTCTGAGAAAGGGAAAATGATGATGTTCATGAGATTTGTATTTGGCATCACCATCTTTTCCTTGGATTGTTCTCATCTATTTCCCCTTACTACTCAACCTCTTGACTCTCATATTACCTTCAAAATGCCATGGTCTCTCTATTTCTGAAGTGTCTCCAGAGAATTTGCCTATGTATATATGCTTTCCTTTCTGATTCTCTAATCCTCTCAAAATCTCACCCACCCCTAAACATTTACTTGCCCTGTCTCATTCCCATAGAAACTTGTTTTATTTTAGTTGACACAATAAACTAATATAAGTTATGGATATTAATTGGACCTTCTGAAAACAATGTCAGGATCCTGAATTAGGAGTCAGAGACCTAACTAGGACTCTGACTAGTCACAAGCTTAGTAACTTTGGTCAAATCACTCTTCATTTCCAGGCCTCAATTTCCTCATCTGAAAAATGAGATGTTTGTTCTATATGACCTATGAGTTTCCTTTCAACTCTAAGCCTGTGATCTGTGATCTAATTCCCTAACCCAAAGAAGTGACTCATTGGTGAGAAAATGTTAGGTACAATGGATGGACAGTGAAGGATATATTTCTGGGCAGTAATATAAGATAATCAGCAGCCTTTTACTCATACTGCAACTCTGTGCAGAATTAGCCAGCCCTATTCTCCTTCAGAGGTCTCTCTGTGTTATGTTGTCAACTCTATTTCTGCTGTTCATAATAAAATGAAAAAGCAGTAACAAAGAGACTTCTAATGACTTAAATAACATACTTATAAAATACTGAAAGAAAATACTTTCTTTTTTCTCCTTGTAACAAATATTTATAGTCAAGCAAAACGAAGTCCTATACCAGCTTTACTAAAAAATTGCATATCTCAATTTTCACTGAGTCTATCACACCTGTGTCAGTAGGTGAATGGCATGTTTCATCATGAATCCTCTGGAATCATGGTTGGTCATTGTGTTGATCAGAAATCATAAGTCTTTCAAAGGTTTGTTTGGTTTTTTTGGTTTTACAATATTGTTATTGTATAAATTTCCCCCTGGAAGTGGGAAATTGAGAAAGAATTTTTACAACCAGTGTCTCTGATAAAGCCCTCATTTCTAAAATATACAGGGAATTGAGTCAAATCTATAAGAATATAAGTCATTCCCCAATAGATAAATGGTCAAAGCATATGAAGAGGCAATTTTCAGAGGTAGAAATTAAAGATATTTATATCTCTAAGCATATGAAAAAATGCTCTAAATCACGATGGATTCAAGAAATGCAAATCAAAACAACTTTGAGGTACCACATCTCACCAGCCAGATTGGCTAAGATGACAAAATAGGAAAATGACAAATACTGGAGAGGATGTGGAAAAATTGGAACACTAATGCATTGTTGGTGGAGTTGTGAACTGATTCAACCATTCTGGAGAGTAATCTGGAGCTATGCCCAAAGGGCTATAAATAAGTGCGTATCCTTTGACCCAGTAATACCACTTCTGGGGTTGTATCCCAAAGAGGTCATAGAAGTAGGAGGAAGATTTGTATGCACAAAAATATTTATTGCACTTCTCTTTGTGGTGGCAAAAAACTGGAACTTAAGGGGATGCCCATCAATTGAGGAATGGCTAAACAAGTTGTGGTATATGAATGTAATGCAATACTATTGTGCTAAAAGAAATGGGAAGGAGATGGACTTCATATTTACCTGGAGAAGCTTATACAAACTGATGCTAAGTGAGAAGAGCAGAACCAGGAGAAATTTGTACACAATCACAGACACATCATATGTGTGACGACCACATTTGATAAACTGGATTCTTCTCAGCAATGCATAGTTATAAGACAACTCTACAAGTCTCAGGATGGAAGTACATATCTACATTCAGAGAAAGATCTAGAAAGAACAGAGTTTAAATGGAGACTGAAGCAAGCTACATGCTCTCGTTCTTTTCCATGTTTGGTTTTGTTTCTTTTTTCCCATTGTTCACTTTATTGGTTACAAGCCATCTTTACAACTAGACTAATGTCCAATGTGGAAGTATTTGCAGATCCTATACTTGATTGCAAGCCTCCATGGGGAGGGGGTGGGGAGGAAGGGGAGAAAATTTGAAACTCAAGAGATTGTGGAACTGAATCTTGTAAAAGTAAATAAACAAATCAATTAATAAAAAAAAAAAAAGAAAATGCTAAAAAAAAAAAAAAACAAATTCCCCCTAGTTTTGCTCAGTTCACTCTGTATCAGTTTATAAAAATCTTCCAAGATTCTCCAAAGTAATACTTTTCATCATTTCCTATAGCACAATACTATTTCATAACATCCATATATCATAACTAGTTCATTCATTCCCCATTTGGTGAGAACTCCTTTAGTTTCCAGTTTTTTGGTACCACAAAAAGAGCTACTATACATATTTTTGTACATATGGATCCTTTTCCTCTTTCTTTGATCTCTTTTGGCTATGTACCCTAATAATGGTATCATTGGGTCAAAGGATATGCAGTTTAAGAATTTGTTGGAGTATAGTTCCAAATTCCATTTGAAAATGTCTAGAACAATCTATAGCTCCACCAACAATGCATCAGTGTACATATTTTCCCTTATTTTTCCCTTTAGCCTTTGTCATTTTCTTTTCTTTTCTTTTTTGCAAATTTTTGCCATTTGAGGATGTGCCTCAAAGTTGTTTTAATTTTTATTTCTCTAATAATTAGTGATCTAGAATAATTTTTCATATGGCTCTTGGTAGCTTGGATTTCTTCCTCTAAAGATTACTGGTTCATATATATATATTTTTTTACCTTTTACCACTTAGGAATGGCCTTTGTCCTTATAAATTTGAGTCTGTCCTTATATAGTTTAGAAATGAGACCTTTATGAAAGAAACTTACTACAATTTTTCACACTCACTTACTCCTCTTCTAATTGTAGCCTCATTGGTTTGTTCAGAAAAAAAATTAATTTCATGTAATTAAAATCGTGCATTTTATCTTCTATATTTCTTTCTATACTTTGTTTGGTTATGAAGACTCCTAGTCAGATTTAACAAGTAACTCCTTTAAATGCTAAAAATTATTCTGGGGGGGGGGGGTATTTATATATTTATAGCTATAGAGAAACATATCTAAACTTTATTGTGGCCTTCTCAGGGCAGGGTTTGAGGGGAGAGAAAAAAAGAACAAAGTAAAAAAAGTGCACAGCAAAGAACAAAAGAAAACTCACAAGGAAGCTAAAAAAAAGACAGATAATTCTCAACTCAATGGAGTATTATTTATCATACGGACTTTATTGAAATGAAAATTTATTGTTAGATATTTTGAGTCCTCTTCTTATGTTCTGCTATGCACACAACAACTTTTTTCTTTCTAACTTTGTATTTAATTTCTAATATTTTAATTTATCATATGTTTTTGTTTCTTTTTTTTATTCTGTATTTGTATTCTGGCATTTGAGTCTAAAATAAAATTTTAAAAAATAATTTTAAAAATTGGGGTGGCTAGGTGGTACGGTGAATAGAGCACCAGTGCTGGAGTCAGGAGACTTGAGTTCAAATCCAACCTCAGACATTTAACACAAAACTAGCCATGTGACTTTGGACAAGTCACTTAAGCCAATTGCCCTACCTTCCCCCCTCCAAAAAGCAAACAATAATAATACATTTTTAAAAATTATTCTGCCTTAATGGAAACAAGAAATTATTTGCTAACATAATATTTCTCTTGAAACCTTCTTCAAATAGATAATTTGGATAGTAAAATTTTAAAAAGTCATTTCATATCTTCATTCTTGATGTTTTACTCTAGTTTTCCTTTAAAAATACAAAATACAAAAAAATACAACACAATGAGAAGTGATGAGCTGGCAGATTTCAAAAAAACCTCGAAAGACTTATATGAACTGATGCTGAGTGAAGTGAGCAGAACCAAGAGAGCATTGTGCATAGTAATAGCAACATTGTGTGATGTTCAATTATGATAATGTCTAACAAAGTAACACTAACACAAGTCAATAGACAGAATGCTTCTATTTGACAAAGTATCATCAACACAGACAGAACAGACAGACAGAGTGCCAACACCACAAGTGTTCTCCCTCTCAGTTCCCCTTGGTCCCAGCTTGAGCTTGAGCTTTTATCTGCTCTGCTCCTTCCTGTTCTACCCTTCCTCTTCTGCTCTTTTGGCAAACTCCTCCCACAGTGGACTCCATGTGATGACATTAGGCCTATTAAGGGCAGGGAAGGTCTCCAAACTCCCCTAGGCCTATTAAGGGCAACACAATGTATGCTATTTCCAACAAAGACTTGACAAAATCAAAGACAAGGGTCAAAGGCACTTGAATAGCTGAAACAAGGAACTAAATACTACTTTTCTTGCCATTACAGATAGCTTATTACAGATAGAGACAGCTCTTCTCAGTAAGACAGTGATCCAAGACAATTCCAAAAGACTCATGATGGAAAATGCTATCTGTATCCCACAAAAGAACTGGTGGTGTTTGAATGCAGATCAAAGCATACTATTTTCACTTTTTAGGTTTTTTTTATGTTTTTCTCCCTTTTGTTCTATTTCTTCTATCACAACATGACTAATGTGGAAATATGTTTAACATGACTGCACATGTATAACATATATCAGATTGCTTATCATCTTGGGGAGAGGGGAGGAGAAGGAAGAAATGAGAAGAATTTGGAACTCAAAATCTTATAAAAATGAATATTGAAAACTATCTTTATGTGTAACTGGAAAAAATAAAATATTCATGACAGTTCTTTGAGTTTGGCTCCACCCAGCATAAAGTTGAGCAGTCAGTCAATTAATTAACACTTATTAAGCATCTACTAAGTTCCAGTCACTGTGTTAAGGATACAAAAAAGGGAAAAAGACAGTACCTGCCCTCAAGGAGCTTGCTGAATCAAAAGCAAATAAAAACATTTTTCATTAAAGTGATAAAGATATTTTCAAAATCTATATGGGTTTAAAATTGTTTAATGTTGAAAATCTTATTACTTGAAATGGATTTGTTTTTAATAGAGGTCATGGCCAGGAAGAAATAGGTCACCATGGGAAGAAAGCACTGACCCCACCCAATGGTGGCACCTGAGTCAAGGTCTCATTTGCATTCATTTATGTATTGGTTGGAGCTGTGCACCAAGAGGCTGGTAGAGTGCAATCATCAGAAATATCAGCAAAGATGGCAAGTTCTAGATGCTGGTGTGTGTGGCAGGGAGCTGGAGATCACTTTTTATAGTACTAGAGCAGGGGCCTTGCCTGTAGACTGCCTTGTAGTTGTCCAGATGTACAAGGAAAATGGATAGCTAGGTGGCACAGTAGATAGAGTGACAGGCTTGGAATCAGGGAGACTTATCTTCCTGAGTTCAAATCTGGCCTCAGATACCTACTAGCTGTGTGACCCTGGGCAAGTCACTTAACCCTATTTGCCTCAATTTTCCCTTCTGTAAAATGAGCTGGAGGAGAAAATGCAAACTAATACATATCTTTGCCAATAAAACCCCAATAGGCTCACAAGGAGTGGGACGTGATTAAAACAACTCAACAACAACAACAAAGACTACATGGGAGCATGTTAAGTCTTATTAAGGGTACTCCAGAATGGGCAGGAGTTCAGCATATACCAAAGTCATCCTTCATCAGAGGACTTTGTATCTGTCCATCTTGGGACCCAGGATTGTTAAAAATCATAGGAAAATGGAGGATCATTCCTAGAAATGCTATCCACCCATGGACTCCCAAGTTCTTTGGGACTCCAAGAGAAAACTTAGACTTTCTTTTCTGGAAAAAAAAACTTCCATCATAGTAGGGAAGATGAATAGAAGGTACTAATTTGATATAAAAAGTTTTTAAAAAGATCTTGAAATAAATAATCTACTTTTGGAGTTTGTTTTCACGAGAAAGAGAGCAAGAAGGATTAGTTAATATTGTGTGGGTTATTTTGAAACTATGTTAATTTTTGTTCCATGGAAAATGGTATTTTTTGGCATGCTCAGAACTTGCTCTTTGAGATCTCAGCAGGCACAATCCATTGCTTTTAACAAAGTCATGGTCTCCTAGTCTCATTCTTCTATTAACTGTCTGTATAATCTTGGACAAGTTATTTCCCCTCCGCTTCATTTTCCTCCTCTGACAAATGAAAGGACTAGACTAGATAATCACTAAGGGCCTTTCTGACACCAGCATTGTATGATTAATGTCATGTCCTCTTCTGTGAGCTAACCTCAACTCTCATTCCCATTCATGGGTTAGGTCCCCTAAAGGTAGTTTGTAGATCCATACTTCTTTTTATTTTTTTTAATTAACTTTTATGTTTATCTTTAGTTTACATCATTGATTTCCACAAGATTTTGAGTTACAAATTTTCTCCCCATCTTTCCCCTACCCACCACCCCAAAACAGTGATCCCATTGAATATCCCCTCCTCCATTCCCCCTCCTACTTTCTGGCAGGGCGAGATGGTAGATCCATACTTCTTAAACTATAGTTCATGAGCCCCTAACAGGATACTTACTTTTATTAATCAGGCAGTAGAAACTATTAACTCAAAGTAAATAATTTGCTAATGTAGCATAATTAGAACAGTAGCTACAAAATTTCTCCCCATAGATCTAGGGCATATTTTCCCATAGTAAGGAGAATGAGCACAAAAATAAAGCATGATGGTAGTGAGGCACACATATAGGAAATACATGTGGCCAAGACAATACAGACCTCTGCAACTACAGGGCCCCATAGTCCTTTCTCTTTGCATGGAGCCCTCATGCTACTACTCCTTCAATGTAATCTGAAGGTCATACAGTTGGACCTGAACCTCTCCAAAGGACAACTCCTAAATGCCAAGACTAATTGTGTCTTAAATTCATAACTGGCTTACTTCATTGGTTCTAGGAGTCATTCTCCCTAGAGCTCCTTAATTAAGTATCTCCTTCATCCCTTATGGGTGAGGGGTTGCCTACTGCATGAATAGTTCTAATGAAATACACCATGGCAGATGGTAAGAGAAAAGAGAGAAAATCTATGCCATCATACTGCCCTCTGGTAGAGGTATAACTGAGCCCCTTGAGATCTCCTATCTCATTTGTGGCAAGATCTCCTGTCTCAGAGCTGGCAAGCTTCTTTTGGTAAGGTGCACTTGTCTTTGGCCAGCCAGTAGCAAAATACTCTTCTAATTCCATCAAAGAGAACTTGTCTGTACCTCTTAAACCTTCTCCCTAAACCCTTCCCTAATTACTCTCAAGAACATCACCTGGAGTGAGGAGAACCTGAGTTCAAATCCTTCAAATCCAGCCTCAGACTCTTAACATTTACTAGCTGTGTGACCTTGGCAAGTCACTTAACCCCTAATTGCCCTGCCTTCTCCCCTCCAAAAAAAAAAAGAAAAGAACACCCCCATCTTCTTAGTCACTCAGGATCACAATCTTGTCAGCCTCTGACTCCTCACTCTCTCTCTCACACACACACACACACACACACACACACACACATACCCATACCCATACATTCCCCTCTTTCCTTTAAATAGACACTACTCTCATCCAGGCCCTCATCGCCTCACTCCTAGATTATTAAATTACCTTCTGGTTGGTCTCCATGCCTCAAGTCTCCCAATTCAAGTCCATCCTCCACTCAGCTGTCAGCTTGATCTTCCTAAAGGTTAGGGCCAACCATGTCACTCCCTACTACATTTAGTCCATTCCAGTGCTCCCTCACTTCCAGGATCAAATATAAGCCCCGCCCCCTCCAATTTGGTTTTTAAAGCCCTTTACAGCCTGATTCCTTCCTACCTTTCTAGCCTTTTTATACTCCCCCTTCCCTTCCCCCCACATACTGTATAATTCAGCAGATCTTGACTCCTTGCTGTTCCTTGAACAAAACACTCCAACTGTTAACTCTATGCATTTCACATGAAGGATTAGAAATGTCTGATGTAGAGTCCAAGCTTAGGGATGGAACACATGTGAAGCTTAATGAAGACTAATGAAGACTGCCCTTGTTCCCTCCCTTGTGAAAAATGCTCTCTGAAAATCAGGTTACCTCGTAGACCAGTTCAACCCAATCCCATCTGCACTGACTCAGCCACTTTCACTCCATGGCTCCCTATGAAGGAGGGACTAGACCATACCCAGCATCAAACCAACACCTGTACATAAGCAGCAGCTTGGCCACTTGCTGAGGGCCAGGTGAACTCCTTGGAAAGAGTTTCCCTGAAACAGAAACAGCAAAATATTCTGCTAGCAAACAGATCTACCCCTGGAAGCAAAAGGCTCGTTTTCCTCTGCCGGTAAATTTAAGCCTGACTCTAGGGACCAGTGTGAGGGAGGGAGGAGATCTGTCTTCCCTCCTGTTCTCTCCAGTTACCAATGAGCTCTTAGTGGCAAAATCCGATGCCTTTTCTCCATCCTTATGTGTCTTGACCTCTTTGTAACATTTAACACTGCTGACCCCATACTCCATCTGGATACTCTCTCTAGCCGGTTTTTTTTCTACAGGTCCATGCTTTATCATATTGTATCTTTTCCATTTTTTTTTCAACTAACAAACATTTGTTTTCTCTTCCTTCAATGTCCCTTCAACCCACAGAAAGACAAAAAGAAAAAAGAAAACTCTTGCACCCAATATGCATTGTCAAATAAAGTCCCGAATTAGTCATGTCCAAAAAACATACATCTCATTCTGCATTCTGACTGTCACTTCTCTGTCAAGATGTGGGTAGTACACTTTAGAATTAGCCCTTCGGGAACCACAGTCAGCGCAGTTTTTATGTCTTTCAAAGTTTTTTGTCTTTACAATGTTGTTATTGTATACATTTCTTTCTCTTGACGTTATATACAGTAACAGCAACATTGTGCAGTAATCAATAATGATAGACTTAGCTCTTCTCAGCAACACAATGATCTAAGACAGTGGTTCTCAACCTTCCTAATGCCGCAACTCTTTAATACAGTTCCTCATGTTGTGGTGACCCCCAACCATAAAATTATTTTCGTTGCTACTTCATAACTGTAATTTTGCTACTGTTATGAATCATAAATATCTGATATGGGGGATGTATTTTCATTGTTACAAATTGAACATAACCCACAGGTTGGGAACCACAGATCTAAGACAAATCCAAAAGACTCATGATGGAAAATGCTATCCACATCCAGAGAAACAACTATGGAATCTGAATCCATGTTAAAAGCAAAATAACCTTCTTGCTGTTCCTTGCATGAAATCCTTCTCAAAGTGAGTACCTTTGCTCTAGTTACCCTCCAGACCTGGAGTGTACTCTCCTCACCTCAATCTTATAGCATCTCTGAGTTCTTTAAAGTTCTCTTCAAATGCTGCCTTCCCCAGATGCTACTGACCTCCCCTGCTTCCTGCTTGGAAAAAAAAAATGATTTTGCATTTATTTATATGTGTATGTATTTCCTAAAATCAGACTATACATAAGGTATACTGTCTCTTTAAGGCCTTTCTCATATGGAGCAGTTAATGATGAAAAGGACAGAAAAGGGATGTGTGTGTGTGTGTGTGTGTGTGTGTGTGTGTGAGACAGAGAGAGAGAGAGAGAGAGAGAGAGAGAGAGAGAGTGTGTAAGGGAAGAGATCTGTATTCATTGTCAATGGATGCAAGATACTGCCAATGATGTTAGATACAAACATTTTGATACCTAATGAGTGGGGCAGGGGGAGATTACTTTGCTTTAATGTACGCTGTTAAGATATGTGCATGATGAACTACAGTTTTCAGATGGGATTTAGGATAGTTTGGGAGAGGAAACGATCTGTGGTGTATATTTGAGGCCTTGGATCTCTTTGGTAACAATTCCTCACTTGTATTGCAATATTCTGATTATATAAAAATAAGATAAATATATTTTATTTTTTAAAAACTAGAGAAACGTGAGTGTGAAGAAAAACAGTTTCAATGGCAATGAAGAGGCACATCGCCTTGCTGGGATCTGAGGAGGCGTGATGGAACCTCAACTAATTAGGAGACATGGATTTTATGACTAAAGGAGAATAAAACCAAGAAAATGAGAAATAATGTGTAACCTCAGGTTCAAGCCAGGTCACTTGCATAAGATTCTCATTATGGAGAAAATAAGCAATTCCTTGCTGCTCTAAACTTGTGTGAAGGTCAGGGATGGTGAAAATTCAGGAGATAAGAACTTATTTTCCTGCTCCTGGCTTCCTGCCTCTAGAGAAGACATATACAGTTCCAGGTTCTCTTCAGGGAGAGGTCTCTGGAGGGAGACTTTGTAGAGAAACTACCTTGCTACATTCAAACACTGGGAAATTTCCTCTTGGCAAGATTGGGTCCCCTCTGTCTCTGTCTCGGTCTCTCTCTCTTTTCTCTTCTCTTCTTTTTCTCTCACATATGACACATTTTTTCTCTTCTCTTCTTTGTCTCTCACATATGACACATTTTTCTCTCACATTTCTCACACACACACACACACACACACACACACACACCCCTCCCTCCCAGTGTGATAACTCATTCACTCTACTTATTGCTTGTCATATTCTAATGTGTATAATTTCTCTAATTTCTATCTGCTATTGACTTGGATAAATTGGTTTAGCTGCTATTCAGTATTTGTGATGGTGGCGGCTAGGTGGCTCAGTGAATAGAGCATCAGCTCTGGAGTCAGGAGGACCTCAGTTCAAATCTGGCCTCAGACACTTAACACTTACTAGCCATGTGACCTTGGGCAAGTCACTTAACCCCAATTGCCCTGTCCTTCCCCCTCCAAGAAAAAAAGCAAAAAAAAAGAAAGAAAGAAATAATAAAAGAGATGACTTCAAAAAACCTAGGAAGACTTGTATGAACTGATGCAGAATGATGTGAACAAAACCAAAGCAATTTATACAATGATAACAATGTGGTAAAGACAGACTTTAAAAGAATTAGGATCTTTGATCAGTGTATTGACCAACCATGATTTTAGAGAACCAGTCATGAAATATGCTACCTACCTTCTGATATGAGAAATGAAGAATATGAACATTGCTTATGTGTGTGTCTATATATATGTATGTATGTGTGTGTGTATACACACACACACACACACACACACATATACACACATATTAGACCTGTTCATGTGGAAACTTGCTTTGGTTGGCTCTACATGTTTGTAAAAGGAGTTTGGAGACAGCTAGGTAGCACCATAGTGCATAGAGTTCTGGGTCTAGAGTCAGGCCAACTCATCTTCCTGAGTTCAAATCCAGCCTCAGATATCCACTAGCTATGTGACCTAGGCAAGTCATTTAACCTTATTTGTCTCAGTTTTCTCGTCTGTAAAATGAGCTGAAAAAGGATATGGCAAACCACTCCACTATCTCTACCAAGAAAATTCCAAATGGGGTCATGAAGAGTTGGACGGGACTGAAATGACTGAACAACAACAAATGAGAGGAAGGAGAGGTAATGTGGGACATTTTGTCAGATTCCTTTCTGTTCCCCTAAAACTACCATCACCTTGGGTCTGGGATAAATTCTAATTGAAGAACAGATAAAGGATCAGGATGGGAGCACTCTGGTATGAGAACTAGTTCCAAAAATTAGTGCAGTAATAAATGGAAGTATAGAAGTAGCATCTGGTGCTGTATAGAATGGTTGTCTTGAAGTCAGAAAGGCCTGGTTCAAACCTCACATCTCATACTTAATAGTATGTAATTCTAGGCTAGTCTCTTAGCCTTTATGTGCCTCAGGACTTCTTAAGACTTAGCTACTAAGTCATAGAAGGATTGTTGGTGGAAGATGATTCTCAGGCTGAAGACACTACAAGTCCTTGGAGTTTACTGTTTGTGTTTTACTTACAAGTCGTTAGCCAATAAAAATGAATTGGTATTAAGACAAATGTTTTTAAACAAATGGAATATTAGTTAAGTCAGTCCTCACTTACTAGATGATAAAGGGAAAATTTACGTCCTAGAATTGTTATGAGGATCAGATAAAGCCTTTGAGGCCAACTGTGCAGAATGTATCTTTGTGGTTGTTGTTCAGATGAATTTGACTCTACATGACCCTGTGAATTTTGTCCTTGGGGTTTTCTTGGTAAAAATATAGAGTGGTTTTGGCATTTTCTTCTCCAGTGTGTCCCTGTTTTATAGATGAGGAATGAAACAAATGGGGGCTGACCCTATTTGTGAGAGAGAGAGAGAGAGAAAGAGAGAGAGAGAGATACAGTGACTTACCTTGGGTCACATAACTAATAAGTGTACGAGACCAGATTTGAACTCAGATCTTCCTGACTCTAGGCCTGGCACTTTATCCACTGTGCCACCTCACTGCCCTTCCTCTCATTAGGAGCCCAATTTCTATTACCTTTTTTCTGTTCTTTGAAGGGTTCAAGCAAAGCACTCATTTGCTATGAAAAAGAGCATTTATGAGGTACAGTATGGGCCTATTGGATTGCATGTTTCTCCCTTCCTTCAGTGTATCCTTGATATTCCAACTGGATTTCTTTCCTCACTATGTGTAGGAGTGGTAGACTGTTGTTGGGGGAGGCCAGACAGCTGGCTGTGATATGGGCTAATGATAACTGACATTGGGAATTACGACCATAGGATTTCAGTTCTCTGACTATAGCCCGAGACAGATTTTGTAGCCACCATTCAGGCACAGAATCAGAAAAAGTCATGGGAATCAGGCCAGGAGGTACAAGTCCAAGAAACAACTGGGGGGACCTGCATTTCCATCTGTGAAGACCCAAAGGCCCAGCAAGAGAGCTGGAATGAACCAGAAGCCAAAGTAACCAATCAAGAACTAGCATGCAGACAGCAGAATCTGGATTGGGTAGAGAGCCAGAGCAGTTGCTGAAAACTTGATGAGAAAGCCAGGCACTCTTCTCCAGCCTCCCATGCTTCCTCGTGCTTGTAGCCCCTGACCCCCTACACACAAGCCTTTCTTAATCCCTTCCAAAACCTGCCAGAGCAGATGGTATGGGACCATTTCCCAGGCATCACAAAGAAATGGCAAGTTCAGCAGGAAGATGTTTGGATATGATTGCATGAAGCACTTCACTTTTGATAGTTTCTTTGACATTTTGCTTTGTTTAATAAACCATGTGGTTTATTAAGAAAGAAGATGATTGCCTACAAATTAGCAACATAGTAAAGCAAAAGAGATAAGGAAATTTCACAGAGATGGGATAGGGACAAAAGTCACAAAAATTTTGATATTTTAATAATCCTGAGCCATCTTTTGGAGCATATCCTAGATTCATTCAGAACCCGGGTCAGGGAAGGTTTCTCTTGGCTCAGCTCTTTTTTGAAAAAACAGCTAGCTATAGATATGTGGATATGATAGTGTATATATGTAATATATAGTACTGATATTGACATACATACAGGAACACATGTACATATGCTTCCATTATCAAGCATTTTCCCCTTCCAGTCCCCACTGAAACAACAACAGAAACATAAAACTATTTTAATAAATAAGCATAGTATGACCATATATATTTGTAATGGGTTTGCTCTTCTTGCCTTGCCAATGGGTGGGAAAGAGGAGGAGGGAGGAAGAGAATTCAGAACTGAAAATAAAATAAATAGAATTTAAAAAATAAATAAGTGTGGACAATAGTTCTTTCCATAGTGGCAAAGAATTCCAAATTGAGGTAATGCCCATCAATTAGGGAATGACTGAATAGGTTATGGTATATGTATGTGATGGAATGCTATTGGGCTATAAGAAGTGATGAAAGTTTTTTTTTAAACTACCCTAAAAAAAGGCCACCTTTCTTGTTTTCTCTCTTGCTCCCCTGCTCCTACCATTTCACTCCCTCCTCTTTTTTTCCCTAATCTCAGAAAATCTAATCAAATCAATACTGCCATAGCTACTAGAAAGGTCATGTCAATAAACTTCTCTCTGGCTCCACTCACTATTTTTGAGACTTCCCAAACCAAAACACTCCTTCCTGGTTACTACTCCTATATATGTAGTCTCCACTTATTTAGAATGCTTACTGCTTAAGGACAGAAACTGTCTTATTTTTGTCTTTGTATGCATGTAGTAGGCATTCAATAAATGCATTTTTTACTCAAGTCAGTAAGCAGTTATTAAGGGCCTACTATGTGCCAAGGAATGTGCTAAGCCCTTCAGATGAAAGAAAGAAAGAAAGAAAGAAAGAAAGAAAGAAAGAAAGAAAGAAACTGAGAGAGAGGGAAGGAAGGAAGGGAGGGAGGGAGGAAGAAAAGAAGGAAGAAAGGAAGAAAGGAAGGAAGGAAGGAAGGAAGGAAGAAAGAAAGAAAGAAAGAAAGAAAGAGAGAGAGAGAGAGAGAAAGAAAGAGAAGCAAGGAAGGAAGAAAAAGAAGGAAGGAAGGAAGAGAAGGAAAGAAGGAAGGAAGGAAAGAAGGAAGGAAGGAAGGAAGGAAGACAAAAACAGGTCCTGTTCTCAAGGAGTTCATGTTCTAATGAGGGAGACACCGGGTGAAAACACTATGTCCAAATACGGGATAAACAAGCTGATTTCAAAGAAATGGCACTAATTCCAAGGAGAATCAGACTGGGAAAGTCTTCATGCAGGAGGTGGGATTTTAGCTGAGCTTTGAAAGAAGCCACTTATTGACTAAAAGTTGTACTAGAGCCAACTTGTGGAGGATCTTGAATTTAAGGCTAAGAAAAGATCATTTTGTGTTATTTTTTCCTTTCACTTATTCCTCATACTCATCTAACTTCCTTTTCTCACATTTAGCAAAAGTAACAAGTGAGAGAACAAAAGTTCATTTAGGCTGAAATAAGTAATGTTTCTTTGCAAATAGAAAATTTGAATTTAAATAATGCAGGAAATAACAAAGATGCATTCAATTTTATATATGTTTCTTACAAATTGCCAAAGAATTTCAAGAGTTGTGTTGTTGTTCAATCATCTTTGACTCTTCGTGACCCTACGGACCATAGCATGCCAATACTGTCCGTGGGGTTTTCTTGGCACCAATACTGGAGTGATTTCCCATTTCCTTTTCCAGTGGATTAAGACAAACAGAGGTTAAGTGACTTGCTCAAGGTCACACAGCTAGTGTCTGAGGTCAAATTTTAACACAGTTCTGCCTGATTCCAGGCCCATCTACTGAACTACTTAGCTCCCTCTTTAAATAATTCTATGATGGTCTTATATTATAGGCACTGGTTGTTTTAATCTTGCAGCATAGCATGAGGATGAGCTTC
>JAQQSV010001812.1:0-23063 GCA_028646515.1 Pseudochirops corinnae
ATGTGAATTTTTCCTTTCCCCCTCCATCCTAGATATGGTCACCATTAGACCCAAATATATGTGTGTGTGTGTATATATATATATATATATATATATATATATATATATATATATGTATATGCATGTATGTGTGTATGTGTGTGTTCACATGTATGCATATATGTATGTATGGATTGAAATCATTATATACTTCACTTTATTTGTTCTTTCTCTGTATGCTGATAGTATCTTCCTCCATATGTCCTTTGTAGTTAATTTGGGTATTTATAATATTCAAAATGATTCATTCCCTTATTTATAGGGATACATTTCCTCCTCTTCCTCCAGTATTGTTGGAATCTTAGGCTTAGTTTATCATAATTCAACTCCCCTTCATTAGTTTCTCTTCAGATAAGTTTGAATAGCAATTCTTTTTTTAAAAAATTTAACTTAAACCTTTCTATTTATATAAAAATTGTATTCATAGCATTCTATGCTTTTATCATTTGTATAAAATTCTAGGTCTTTTAGTGGAGTTATATATCATTTCCCTTTTCTGTTATTTCTTGATTTAAAGGACTTAGCCCTCAGCCTAGGAGAAACTCATTCCTCTTAGAACTAATTATTATCAATAAGTCATTTAAACCTTATATTGTATTACATAACAAAACCAATTTATGTTAAAGTAGAAAATATTATTATATCAAATAAATGCCTCATCAGCAAGCATCTTCAAAACCCGGGTCCCACGCAAACTCTATTGTTCTCCTCCAAGTTCTTCCAGGGACAGAAGATTTTGAGACCCTCCTGGTCCCATCTTTTAAATTAAAACTTCCTTTTTTCTTACTATTTTCCTTCTCAATAATCTTTTCAAAGCATGCTATTACATGCTTCTCACTCAAAATCTATATCCCTTAGACACTAAGCATCCTAGGTAGAAAAGGTAACTGAAGCCACATTGAAGTATCAAGATATATTAAGATGTTGGAATACCTCCATCTTTATGTCAGTAAATTTCCAAACTTCAGTCAAAAAAGGTATAGCTGCTTAGCAAATTAAAGCCCAAACAGGAAAGCATTGGTTGTCATAGTATAATACTGGCATGATGCTCTACCAAACCAGCTTCTCAACAAAATGTGCCCACAGTTTTGGTAAGCCAGAGCTTTTCAAGTTACAATGTAAGACCTAAAGGTACGATTTGTGAGGTCAGTAATCCAAGTTTAAACAGATGTTTAAACGTCTGTTTTTAGGCAAACAAAGCTCAGATAGCTCATGAAATTACTATTCATCCACATGGCAATAGCTTATTCTGTGTTGAGCAGGTAAGTTATGCTTCTTATGGGGTACTTGGGCCAAGAAGAAATAGATACCCTACAAAATAAAGGCAAACCACAGTGACAAAAACCAACTATTTAGAGCAGAGGTAGGGAACCTGCGGCCTTGAGGCCACATGTAGCCCTCTAGATCCTCAAGTGTGGGCCTTTGACTATTTGAATTCAGTCAAAGGGCTGTACTTGAGGACCTAGAGGGCCACATGTGACCTCGAGGACACTGATTCCCCAGCCCTGGCTTAGAGTAATTGAAAATCTGGGTTTAGAATGAACTCCATGTGGCTTGATTGCACTGATGAAGGGCAGCATTTTCTTAAAATAAGAAAGGTATGTGGAATGTTTAAAACAGCCTGGATTTAAGCAGTGTACATGTGGAGAACCTGCCTTCCCAGGAGATAATAGAGAGCTGCTTCCTTGCTACTAAGAAGGAGCTGATAATAATGGCACTACAAGTGTATCACCAAACTGTGAAAGAAAGGCCATTCCAAAGGTTGTATTTGAAATATAAAATTCAATTCAATGGATATTTACTGAGAGACTTGTATGTGTAAAGCAAAGCACTAGGTCTTTGAAGGAAATTGCAGCCTAACAGAGAGGAAACCACATGCATACAAATAGCTATGATAAAAGGGAGAATGAGAGCCAGCATGGCATAGTGGATAGTGAGTCATCATTGAACCAAGAAGAGTTGAGTTCATGTTTAGTCTGATACATAATGGCTGTAGAACCCTGGGTAACCTCTCAGTGCTTTGGGCAGCTCTCTAAGGGCAGCTAGGTGACGCAGTGGATAGAGTGCCAGGCCTGGAGTCAGGAAGACTCATCATCTTGAGTTCAAATACAGCTTGTGACCCTGGGCAAGGCACTTAACCATATTTGCTTCCATTTCTCATCTGCAAAATGAGCTGGAGAGGGAAATGGCAAACCACTTCAGTATCTTTGCCAAGGAAACTGCAAGTCATGAAGAGTCAAACAAAACTGAAAAAACAACTGAACAACATACAAATAACGCTATAAATTACAGAACTTTTGCCCATCTGCATTGGTACATGGCGATGCTCACAAAGAAACTGAAATCACCATCTCGTTCAAAAATAAAGTATATATGTCAGAGTGAGAAATGTAGGGAACGAGGAGAACATGAGCACAAAGGAAAGATCCAGACAACAGGCTCAAAGAAATTTGAGGAGGAAAGATCATTTTTGCCTGAGTAGGACTAAAGATAGCTTCTTGAAGGAGGTGGCATGTTGATTTAAGCCTTGGAAGGAGGGAAGGATTTAAATGGAGAAGAAGGAAGTAGAGAAATATATCTTAGTCATAAGAAAAAATATGGAGATGAGATAGGGCAAGTTAACAATGGGAGTATAGTCTAATTTGACTGAATCAAAGAATATACAAAGGATGAGACTGAGAATAGCTATGTTGAAAACAGATTATAAAGAACTCTGAATGCCAGAATCAGAAGTCACTTAGTGACTTATCATTTAGTGATCTTATCATTTACATTTGTGTAGTTACTACATATTTGCATATATATATATACATATGTGCATATGTATGTTTATATACATATATTTATTCTTATATATTATTTTCTTATTTATACCTATTTTGCTTTGTATCAGTTCATACCAGAGGCATCGTGAGATAGAGTTGACCTCAAAAATTCTTAGGTTCAAGTTCTGCTTGACACATACTGGTTATGTGATACTGGAAAACTCACCTAACCTCTCAATTTTCTAGGCAAGCCTTTAAGACAAGAAGTTGAAGAGAAGGTGCAAACTACATCAGAAAGAAAGCTTCTTTATCCAGAGTTTTCTGTATCAGTAGGTCATAGATCCAGTCTCTTTTCCTATTCCCTTATCAGTTCATAAAAATCTTCCCATGTTTCCATGAATTGTTCATATTCAATTTTTCTTCCTGCACAGCAATATTCCATTACATGTATTCATAAACCATGGATTTTTCAGCCATTCCCAATTGTGTAACACACATTTTGTTTTCAAACTGATTATTTTCCCAACAGCACAAAAATTGTAGTACAAAATAATATGCTGGATAGAATATGAGAAAATCATTCCTTATATGTATATGTGTGTGTGTGTGTGTGTATATATATGTATATATATATATGCACACTTAGGTGGTATATAGGTGACATATATGTATATATGCATATTCATGTACACATATATAAATATGTGTGTATGTGTACACACACACACACACACACACACACATACAAACCTTGGCTTAGCTTAATGTAAAAGCCCTTATTTAATATGACATATTGATTGAAAAAAATCATTATATGAGAAAGCAATTTTTGTCATTTCTTAAGAATATAATAAATCATTACTACCACATTTTATAACCCAGATAATGACATAGTTCCAGTTAGGAAACAATTTATTCTATACAGTGAGACAGAGACAGAATAAATTATTTGTTTGAGTACTCCAGTACTCTGAGACTGAGAAAAAACAAACAATGTTTAGAGTTTTTTTTTTTTCCCCCTAGATGGATTGTTCCTGAGAGACCTTTACTACAGGTCGATTTCTTACCTCAGAAACTTCCCCTGAAATATTCTTGGTTGGCTTTTTTTTTAAGTAGAGGAAGAAGTTAAAGATGAAAGATATGATTAAGCTGAATGAAGTTTTACTCATAATAAGCATTTTATCATTAACATAAACGTTTGAGATAATCATCCCTTTTTGATTTAGAAAGTCTTAGGCAAGGCTGGGATAAGAATAATCAATGATGGCCATATCACCCTTTCCTGGCATCAGTTTTCTTCACAGCTGCCTACTGCTGCCTCACCTTCTGAGGAAAGAAGGAATGTACCAACCCTACACAATAAGATAAGAATTGAGGTGGTAAAGGAAGAAAATGCTCCATTAAGGAAGAGAAGATAGAAGACATGAAAAGAGGGGCAAGGAAATGCCAGAGATATGAGTTGCATTCTAGGAATTTGGTTATCCTAATGGGATAACAGTGAAAAATCTTTGTATATGAGAACATATAGAGATCACCTCAAAGGAATTGTACTAAAATGTACAAATCCCTTGAATGATTAGTGTTCTTCATTTGAAGAAGACAAAAGGTGAGGATCAAATAAGATAAAGCACTTAGCTCAATGCCTGACATATGGTAGGTGCCTAATAAATGCTTGTTTCCTTCAGTGAGAGTTCTAGAAGTGTGAGCAATAAGTGTCAGAATCTGTACATGTTGGCATCTGCATGTTGTAATTGATAGCAAATGTTTGATGGGGTTTCATTTGCATTTAGATAATAAAGCTGTTCTGCCTCAGCTGAGGACTGAGATCATACTAGTACTATCAAGCTGCCTTCTTGTCTTTTCAAGGTTTTATTGACCACACTGAGCTTTGCCCATGATTTGAGAATTAAGCAAAAAGCTTTTTGCAGAAGTAGTAATATCCAACTTGGGATCTGGGTTCAAAGTTAATGTGGTAATTACTAGATTCCTCTTAGAACTGTCTCAAGGTTTCAAATGGATGCAGCATTCACTGAAATCCTCATTATTCACTGCAGGACTGAGAGGCATTGTCATAATATGTTAAGAAGTCACTATGCTTCACCCCAGAGGTGGCTGTACTTCATTGCAGAATGAAAGATTTCTAAGAAAGAAATTGTGAAGTCTTCAGTCTGATATCCATTTGGATGAATAGTGAGCTCTGTGTACGATACAATCACTCAAAGTGGAATGTACATCTGCCTCCTCCAACACATCCACCTGGCTATCTCCCAATGGAGAGGGGCGGATGCACAAAATTTGGAATAGTGAATGATGCCAAAACATTAGGGTGACAGGAAGGGAGGGGGAAGAAAGGAGAGACAGGAGCAATATTGAATCATGTGGTTATGGTTCTTCACCTCATTTTTCAGGACCATACAGAGATGAAAGCATAGATTTCCAAACAAAATGATACTAGAAATAAGTTAGTATCTTCCAAGTTGCATGTTTTATATGATGTATGTGCATGTGTAAATGTATATAAAGTTTTATATATGTATAATATATTAAATACAGAGTGTTTTTAAATATTTGTACCAGATTTTGAGGTCTTTTCCCCCTAACCCTACCTCTCCCATTTGAACGACTAAGAAGAATAAATGAATAAACTTTGTTTCTGACTGAAAGAAGGCTCAAGTCAAATTCTTTCAAGGCATGACCCACATCGTTTGCCCTATGAATTTCAGAGTTCTCAGCATCCCTAGCCCACAACAAGTAGAAAGAGCAGTGTGGCCTTAGTTCCTCATGTGTAAAGTGAGGGACTTGGACTTCTAATGTCCTTCCTAAGGTCCTGTGAATCTATGAATCGAAGTCTTTAACATCATGAATTTCTCTGATACAAGGTCTACTCACTAACATATATAAATGCTATATTAACTTTTGATACATACTTATGTATGGATACCTAGTATCATAGTTATAGAGATTAAAGGGACTTCAAAACCAACTTGTCCATTTTATAGGGTCAGGGACCAGACCTGAATCCCTGTCGGCCTGAGGCAGGCCTCTCTCCAATATTTCATTCTGCCTTTCTTAAAACACATTTACACCTATAAATAAAAATACTAATCTTTCATTTCATCTAAATATTAGTCTTCAAAATTTGAAAGCCTGTCATGCAGAAAATCGAGAGCCATCCTTTGGTATAAGACTCATTTGCATTCATGACTTTCCCACTATTGGATGGTAAATACTTTGAGAAAAAGGTTTGTGATCTCTCTTATGTCAGTATCCATGATGTCTCATACAGTGACATGCACACAGTAGGTGGATAATTAGTCATCTGAATTGTATAACAGAGCTCTTACTAAGTCACTCCTGTGTGACTTTTCTTCAGTTTTTCTTTTCTTTCAGCTTTTCTCCAGTTCTCAGTATTTAGTTACCATTATAGAAGCTGGAAGATGGAATTTTTCAATGTTTTTAATTGCATAATCAAATTCTCAAATTTCTAATAAATTTTATGAGCTATTTGCCCTTTGGGGATTAATACCTCTTTCCCTTCCTTAGCCAATGATCTAGAACATGCCTGGGGCATAGCCATATGTAAATCAGTCTGGAGACAGACCCTCACATTTTTTTTTAGTATACCTATCTCAGTTTCTACTGAGACCCATAGAGGGGAAATGACCAGGCCAAGGTCACACTAGTAATCAATAGTAGAGCCATGATTTAAACTCAAGACCTTTGATTCCATTTCTAGTCTTCTTTCCACTCTCCTACACTCTATTATTTGGGATGAGACAGGCTATTCAACTCTTTGTCCGTTCTTTCAGTGGAGAAAGCAAGGGATATGGGTAGTTTTACATCAAGGAAGAAACCTATGTGGTTTTCATATATTGCCCTGAGTACTGCTTTGTACTTTCTCTCTCATGGTTAAAAAGAGCTCTAAGAGCAGACCCCACTCTCCCCAAGTGTATGCACAGATACTTAGCCATGGAAATAATGTAACAATATCCTATATATACAAAGGTGAAGTTATTGACCCGTCACTTTGAATCAATAGCAGTGAACGATCTACACTGATCTTTCTCTCACTTGCCCATATCTGTCCTTATAACCAATAGATTTCCAAAGCAGCTGACCAGAGTTAGGAGTATGATGAGGTACAGGCTCCAGGACCCCCCCTTGAGCTCTCCTTGAATCTTCCCACTGAAGGCATTTGCCTGAGGTCATAGGCTCAAGTTGTGGCTCTGCCCAAGTCTTTAGCCCTCCTTTGTTCCAATAGTTTCCTACCCTTGATGCTCCTGTTCCTACTCTTGAACTGGCCTGGTCCATGATTGTCTATGGTCTCCAGGTAGCCTCCAGCAACTTCCCACCCTGGGAAGTGGAGTCTGGACCCATTACTGGAGTCTGACCTCATCTTGACTCTTCCTGAAGACCCTCCCCAAACTCCTCCTCTAGACCACCCCTAGATTCCTCCCACAACCTTTCTGTATACAGAATCCCATCTTCCCTTCATGTGGTGTGAGAGCACCAGAGAATGCCCTAGCACAGACTTATTCTGGACTGCTTGCCCAATGCAAGCCTTACAGATATCTAGACTCCTTAAGAGTCTACCCCATATGATGAACTTTCAATAAACTTTGCTTTTCTTTGGCTGAGAAGACTTGAGTGGGAACCCTAACCCTCTTTGTGGGTACCCTCTTCATTTTTATAAAAAACATTTTTATAAAACATGCCCTCAGGGAGCATCCTTTGCCCTGTAAGATACATTTTGATAAGACACAACTAACCTTTCCCATGACTTCCTGGGTCCTTGATAACAAGCCTTGTCTTATCCAAGCTACTTCCCAGGTATGGCAGACTATTCTATTAGTAATAATTTTCCAGGATATGATTCAGATGAGAATACTTGAATCTTTGTCATTTGGATCTTTAAAAACTTTGTTCTATTATTATTATTCTACTGCAACTATAAATCTTTTACTTGGTTTAAGACAGTTTTGTATCATTTTGCTAAAAATTATTGGCTTAAATCTATGTAAAGAATTCTGTCTTTTTATTCCATTGTTGTCTGGGGTTTGGGATTGGGTTGTTTTTTTTTTTTTTGGTCTGACTAAAGATGGCTTTGAAGAATCCTTCATCAAAGACACTGGCTTGAAGTTTCAGGCGGGAGTGTATGTGAATTAAAATGATCAAATTAAAAAAGAAAAAACTTTGTTCTAAGCATCAATACATGGAATTCATGGTTCTTTCCTGAACTACCCACATGGCCTGGTCACTTCTCTCTCACCTCTCCAGTCATGCTTAGCACAGGACACTGAGCACCCCAACATCCACCCTTAGTGGCTCTGTGATCCAATTAACTCAAACTTTTACGGCAGGAGGTCTTGATCTAGGGACAATGAATTTGTTTTTCACAAACATTTTAATAGCTACATTTCATCATTGGCTTCTTTTGTATTGATATGTATTTTATGCATTTAAAAACATTCTCAGAGGGAATTCATAGACTTCATTGGGCTGCCAATAAGGTAAATGACACACAAAAAATTAAGAAATCAAATTTAAGGGAAATCAAATGAGGACCTGAGTTCAAGTTTCATGGTTTTGTTTGGGAGAGTGACAGGAGCATTCATAAAACTAAATTTTACCTTGATAGCTCCCAGGATAGTCTATTAACCAGCCACACCCGACTTGCAGGATTCTAGCTTAGATCATCTATGAAATACACAATTACTCTGGGCCAACCTCCATATGCATTCGCTGATCTCAAGTAATGACATGCCTGCAGACAATGGGAACAAACTCATTTATAAAAAGATAATCAGATTCACAAAATATCATTAGTGGGGGGGATAGGAAAAAAAAGTGATTTTTTTATTGGGGTTTTTTTTCCAGCTATATTTTAAACAGACATCCTTCAAATGCTGTATAGTTCACAAGCAAGAGGGGAAGAATTCAACAATAATCTGGTCTTCAGTTGGAGTTAACTGCAGTTCCTTCTGTCTCTTCTGTCTGCCATGGACAATGGCGCTCACCACTCCCGGAGGACCCAGGTACTTTGCACCTCCATTGAACTGATGCAGTTTAGGATTGCTGGGAACCCCAAAATGTCAGGGTACAGGGCAGCTTCCAGCCAAAATGGATTCACAAACTCAAACCTTCTTCCAGTCAAGTGACAAAGTTTACTGTAACACCAATAGAAGTGCACAAGGTTCCTAGTGAACCTGCAACTTAATGGGAGGGAGACTGATGCTTATATACAAAAAAAGGACAGTGAAAGGATCTGAATGAGATTAAGGAGTATTATGTAATCTGGGGTGGCCCAACTGCAATAATGAAAGGAATATTAAGTAGCCTGGGATGGGCCAGGTGCAATAGTGAAAGGAATATTAAGTAGCCTGGGATGGGCCAGGTGTAGTAATGAAAGGACTGTCAAGTAAGCTAATTAAGTGATGTAGGTAGGTAGGTCGGTAGGTAGGTAGGTAGGTAGGTAGGTAGGCTGGGTTGGGCCAGTTGCCTTGGGCAGAGGCATCAGTGATCTAGTTTGTTGAAATGTACAGGAAAAGTCAGACACTCGGTTGCTTTCAAAGACATAACCTCATCTTTTTTAGAGTTCCAGGTCCCATCACTCCATCAGAACTCTCTCCTGTTTGCTAATTTCCATGCTTTTGTTCTTATACCCTCCCACACCGAACCCCAATTCCATTCTACAGAAAATTGCTAAAGAAAGAAGATTTCAAGGACAGGAGCTGAGGTCAAATTTCAGCTCATGGAGATGAGTCTTTTTCATTTCAAACCCAGCGCTCTATCCATTGGGCCACCTAGTTGCATTCTCCCAAAAGAGTTAAACAAAACCCAGTAAATAATCACGACACATAGTCTATGTCACTTTCTAATTTTGTAGTTTATTGATTATTAACAGAAAGAGTGTGCAATTTAATTTTGATATGATGCATGATCCCAACATTGTCCTTGCCTTTTATATGAGTTTAGTTTTCTTTATTTGTGAATTCTTGGGGCACATTATTCTTTTGTCTCCGCTTTCTTCACTCCACATTCCATATATAAGGCTTCCCATCTTTCTCTGAATTCTCTATCATTTCTTATGGCTCAGCTATATGCCATGACATTTATCTACCACAATTTGTTCTACTTTTCCCCAATCATTGAGGCACATCATACTTCAATTCCTATGGTTTGCTGTAAACAGTATAACTTAATATTTCTGTACATATGGATCTTTGTTTTCATTAACCTCTATGGAATATAATTCTCATTGGGAAACCTCAGGATCAAAAGGTCCAAATAAATTAGTAACTTTTATTACATAATTCCAAATTTCTTTCAATAATAGTTAGACTAATTTACAACTTCATTAACAATGAATTCACTTGACTGCTAATCAATAAATGAGTATTTATGCACTGCCTACCCAGCACTGAACTAGGCAGGAGGGAATAAGAAGACAAAAACAAACAAATAAATAAATAGTTCCTGCCCTCAAGGAACTTACTTCTATCCAGGAAGACAAGTACATAAATAAGTATATTTAAAATTATACAGAATAAATACTGTATATAAATACAAGATCAGGCAGGCAGGCAAATAGGTGGAACAGTGGATAGAGTGCTCTATGTGGAATCAAGGAGACCTGAGTTGAAATCCAGCCTCAGATGCTTACTATCCATGTGACTCTCAAAAAACAAACAAAATAAAGAAAAAAAATCTGTCTGCCTCAATTTCCTCATGTGTAAAATGGATGTGGTAGTACTCACCTCCCAGTTACTGTGAGGATATTTGTAAATCATTTTGTAAACCTTAAAGTGTTATATAAATGCTAATTATTATTAGTTGGGTGGGGAGATGCTAGAAGCTTGGAGGATAAATTAAATTCTCATGTAGAAAGTGACACCTTAGTTGAGCTTTGAGGGAAACTAATGATTTCAAAAAGCAGAAAAGGGAGATTCAGCATACCAGGCATGGAATTTAATTCCTGTCTTTCCACAGTTCCTCCAATACTGAATTTTCCCATTATTTACCAACATTGCAATTTTGGTTATGTTTAAGACACAGAACTCAAAGCATTTTCTCTGATTATTAACAACTTTAAATAATTTTAGATGATTATTGATCATTTACATTTCTTCCTTTGAAAAATGTCTAACAATTTTTGAAAGACTTAAGAATTCTGATCAACATAATGATTAACCATAATTCAAGAGGACTGATGATGGATGAAGAATGTTACCCATCTGACACAGAAATGATAGACTGTTGCGTAGAATGAGACATAGATTTTTGGACATGGTCAATATGGGAATTTGTTTGGCTCATTTATGTTTATTTTATACAAGGGTTTTGCTTTTGTTTTTCTTTGTTTCCAGGTTTGGGGCAGAGGGTGTAGATGAGAAGGAGGAAAAAATGCTTAATAATTAAACAAATAAAATTAGATTTTAAAAAATAAAACAAAAGAGAAAAATTGTATCTTGTAACTATTTGTTTATTGGGACAATTTAATTATTTTCTAAAGTTAACAATTAAAAAACAAATGGCTCTGAGGGCAGCTAGGTGGTGCAGTGAATAGAGCATTGGCCCTGGAATCAGGAGGACCTGAGTTCAAATCCAGCCTTAGACATGTAACACTTACCAGCTGTGTGACCTTGGGCAAGTCACTTAACCCCAACTGCCCTGCCCTCTCCCCTCCAAAAAGCAAAATAAATAAATAGATGGCTTTAAAGTAAATTTAGTAAGTATCTAAAAAACTGGTAAATCTCTTGTAATCTTGTTCCAACTTGCTTTTCCAAACTATATCCCACCATGGTCCTACATGAGCCTTCCACATCTATAAAGCTGGTCTCTCTCTCACTACTGTTCCATTAATATACCTTATACTTTTCCACTTTGCTTTACAAACTTTTCCCAGTTCACAAATGTCTTATTCCTCACTGGACCTATATCTGCCCACATTTTTCTCATCCTATAAGGTCCTACTCATATAATGTTTCCTAAGCTTTCTATGCCCTGAATGTCTATAGCACTTCTTGTCTATAGCAATAATTTACTACTCATGCTACCCTCTATCTAGACTTTTTTTTCACATGTATGTCTTTTTTTCCTCAGTTCAGTTATAAAATTTCTTTAAATAAAAGACTTTACTTTAGTCCTCAGGAACTCATCTTGGACCTTGGCCATACTAGGTCCTTAATAAAGACGAAAGACTTAGTAATTGATTATTATGGTTGTAAAGTATTATGGAAAGAAATAGGCCAAGAAAAGACAAGTAAAGTACACAGAGCATAAAAGCATGGAGTTGAAACCTTTAGAAGAGTGAGATCTCTCAAATGGGATCTTGTAGTTGCCTTTGAAAGCAATGGTATGACTCTAAGATTTGTGGATTAGACCAAATAGACAGTGGGAAAAGAGTCTTTTCCCACTCTCCCCAGATTTTCAGTTATAGGCTTGTCTCGAGGGCAACCACACATACACCCCTTCACTCATAATACAATAATATTCTCCAGCTCTTTTTCTATAGGTGTTTTAGCCTGTGGCTACCAAGGACCTAGAAAAGAAAATTCTTGTCACTAGAGTCCTTGGCACTATCAAATTGTTCAACGTCAGAAACTGACATCATTTTATCAGTGGAAATGACAGTAAAGAGGAGGCACTACCATCCAATCTGCCACCACTCCCCTAAGGAGTATGGAACCTTTCCATTTGACTTGACAGCTAAAACTTTCCATGTATTTTGTTTCCCCCATGAGAACGTGAGATCCTTAAGAACAGGGACAGTCTAACTTTTCTAGTTGTATCCCCAGCACTTAACACAGTGCTTTGTATAGAGTAAGCCCTTAATGAATTTACTCGTTCGTTCCTGTCATTGGCCCCCCCTGAGTCAGGCATTAGCCCCTCAGGGTTACTATGACCTGTTAGTGACCCAGGGGCTGAGAGCTGCTACCTATGCAAAATTCTCCCACCTCACTTCCCCACTTCTGCCCACTCTGCCTCCCACATTATCTCATAGCTGTTTTCCTCACCCTTCAGCAGAGGGTCTCTGCACTCCTCTGGGACAGTAGCCCATGAGTAAACACTCTTCCTACCATTCATTTTTTAGATGGGAAACAATGAATTGTACAGTCTAACTGTGCATGGATGGGCTTCATTATGTCAGAAAGAATTACATTATCTTCCTTAAAAAAAACCTCACTCTTCTTTTGAACTTTCTCGTTTTCAAAGGTAATCTTTTTTTTAAATTCTCTCTAGTGTTTGACATTATTGATTACCCTCCCCTCCTAGATGTTTACTCTCTTTTCTCTGAGTTGCTGAAGACAATGAATGTATGTCACCTATAAAAACTGTTCTATCTTCACACTTTAAAAATATGGAAACAGAATTTTCTAATCTTTAAAAATCTTCTAAAGGAAGCATTTCAGTGGGTTTTCTAACCATTTGTTGAAAACATAAGAATGAAATACTTTCAGAGCTGTTTTTAAAAATAATTGACTGGCATTGGGGAAATGAATGTTTACTAACTGAATTTCAACAAAAATCCTCTTTATAACTGGTGGATGGAATTTAAAAAATGAATTATCATGATTGTATAAGTGCATATAATGATACATTACTTCCTTTTGTATCTGCATATCTTTATATGGTATCTTTTGCAGCTATAACAACCATTAAAACTGTGTAAATATCCATTGAACTTAATATCAAATCTTTGAATCACCATATCACAAAATGCTCAAGCAAAATTTTCAAAAATAATGAAACATTCAATTGCATCATATTCACTAAGTTATTAGTACTAATAATATTTCATTGAGACAAAAGATGTTTATACCATTAATAAATAAAATATATCCATAATGTTTTATCTTATTTATTAAATTTCCATTTTTGTGTGTTTATGATATACTAATCATCAGCATAGTATTTTATGTATACACAAATTTTAATAGAGCGCCTTCTATATACAAGGGAGAGAGAGAGAGAGAGAGAGAGAGAGAGAACTAGAGAGAGTTAGCTAGAGAGTCAGACAAAGTTGGTTTCAAAGTCAGAAAGATGTGGCTTCAAGCCCTATCTTTTTCACATAATGACTGTGTAATCCTAGGTAAATCTCAAATATTATGAATTACTAAGAAGGTACTGATTTGCATAGATAGAAGAAACTGCTCACTGGGAAATCCCTATATCATTGAAATCACAGGTTCAGTTCCATCTAGCTATATAGGAGAAGCTAATTTTTCCCACCACTAATAGTGGTTTGTGATCAAAACATTTAGAAACCACTCTTTTAAAAGCCATCTAGTTCAACCACATAGCCCTCTTAAGAATGTACTCCAGAAATCCTGATAGGTAGTCATGCAGCCTCAGATTGAACACCTCTGGTACCTGGTAAATCTCCACTTCCAGAGGAAATACATAATTCCGTTTGAATAGTCTTCCTTAAGTAGAGTTGCCTCCCTGTAACACTCTACTCACCTTCCAAATTTAACTCAGAAGTTCTTCTACCATGCCGCCCCTGCTTTTGATATGAAGTTTACTCCAGCCCTGGAATGTACACATTAGAACAGCAGTTCCCAAACTTATTTAGCCGACCTCCCCCTTTTGAAAAAAAAAAAATACTCAGCACACCACCCTGGAAATCTACTTTCTTTTACTCTTTGCATTTTGAAATTTGCATCATTTCAAAAAAAATGAATTTTTTTTAAATGACACATCTGTAAATGACACATTTAACAATTTATTATAAATTTACAGGTATTTTCCTGCATTGAAATTTTGATAGTGGACTAATCATTAGCATAGCATACTATTGCATCACACGTACATATTCCTCCCAAGGCATGGTGGACTTCCCAACAATGCACAACATGCTCACCTGCCAACACTTTCTTTTTGAGACCTGTCAATGGACTTGACCACTGATTGGTTATAACTTGCATTTTGTGTGTTTATTTGAAAAGTAATGTAATCACTATGACTTTAACACTTTTACACAATAAATGAAACATACAAGAACAGTTTTTCAAATTTTTCTTCTCTTCTTTCCTTAGGCTTCCACCACCCCCTCATTTTTTATTCAACTCCCCCCAATTACAACTGAGGCTACTACCATCCCCTCATTGTTTCAGCACCTTCCAGGGGGTGGTATCACTCACTTTGGGAACCTATATAACTACTCCAATTAAGTACTTATGTGACCTCTTCCTCTGATTGAATATTCATCCTTAATTTAAGGAGGGCACCTAGGGCAGCCATATCTGATTCCTCTCCAGGCTTCACTCTGAACTTCCTCGACCATATCTCTTCCATCTCCGTCTATATCTCCTCCTCAACTCTGACTTTTCAATTTCCTTTTATGTTTTATTTTATCCCCATTAGAATGTGAGGGCAAAACAAAGTTAACACCAGTACAGTGACCAGAGATGGACCAGGGACACATGTAGTTTGCAAAGCACTGTGACCAGAGGCATCAAGAAATGAGAATTCAGCTAAGAAAGCCCCAGGGTGGTCAGAAAGCTCCAGGGAGACCCTGAAAGTATCAAAGAAGATCATCAGGAAATAACAATGACCAGGAAAGTGCTACAATTCTCAGATTGGGACACCCTAGACCTGCAGACTCTGAGGTCTCTAAAACTCTGTCTTGAGATGCCAAAGAAGGTGCCGAAAATCCAGTGCTCTGAACGTCAAAGATTAGGGGGGCCTAAACCCAGTACACAGAGGTTAGCAAAGAAACCCAAATGACTCTGCTCAAGACCACACAGGGCTAACTATCCCATGCTCAAGCAGAACCTAGACCTGGAAAAAAAATTCAGGAACTAAAGTTGGAGAGATGAGTAAATGAAGGAATGTAACTACAAGTATTTTAAAATTATGAAATCTCTCAAGATTGCCACAAAGGAAGAGAATGATTTTGTAACAACCAGAAGCATAGATTCAAAGGAGAAAATGAGTATTTCATGAAGACCACGTGAATATCTCAAAGGAATTAAACAAAAGATAAAAAATGAAATAAAATCCTTTCAGGAAATAATTGGAAGGAGTATAAATAGCTTAGAACAGAAATTAGCAAATCTTATCCAGGTAATAGTCTCCTTGTTGAAAACTAGCATAATATCAGCAGAAATCAATAACTCCATATAACTATAACAAATATTGAACAAAATCAAAAGATTGAAAAATGGAAGAAAATATAAGTTATTTGCTATCAAAAAGAAATGACCGGGGCAGGGGAGAGAAGGAAGCAAAAGAAAGATCATTTAAAAACCTATGGATTCCCTGAAAACTATAATTTTTTTTTAAATACATTAATTTATTTAAAAAAAGAAAAAGGGAAAAAAATGAATATGAGGGCAAGAGCTATCTTTCTTTCCATTTATATTTGTATTTCTAAGGGTTAGCACAGTGCCTAGTGCATGATAAGTTTCACATAATACTCCCTTTTTAAAAAATTATTCCATATGTCAGCAGCTCTGAAACTTTTGAAGAAAGCAGTATTCCCTCTGTAAATCAATCCTTCTTTATGTAACCTTTGGCTCGAAAGATCAGTTGTATGGGATTCTCTTCATTAGTGGATATGGAATACTCAGTATCTAGTGCCTATGTGACAGGCAGGCTGGAACTGGTGAGAGTGATTTGGAGAGAGGTTTGGGCTTTTCTAGTTTTCTACATTAGGATAGAAGATGCATGACTCTAGTCTTTCTTTAGGTTCATGAAGGGATAAAGGCCCTGGAAAGAAGCCAATATGTAGAGTTTCAATCATGTACATACATACACTAAAGACTTCCAGGCATTTCCCCTTGAGTGACATCTGAGACACAATCTCTTGGTAAAGCTGAATCATCTCGCCCCCACTGGGAGTGCTCCTTCAATATATATTGTCTTGCATATATTTTCATATATATGCTTTCTTTGGCTTCTGTTCTGCTATTGACCTTGATAAATCGATTTCTTTGCTGCTTGCTATGTGTGTTAATCACAGAACTGGCATCTGATGGGAAAAGGGTCAAACCTTGGATATAAAGCTTGGGGTCGTCCTTCGCATTAAGGGATAACAGTCAAGGAGCTGTAATTCAATAATTTCAATAGCTTGAAAATTACTTCCCCTATACTAATAATACTTAAAGGAGCTTGTTGTTTTTGTTTTCATCCATGTCCCTCCCACTCTTCATGACCTTATGTCCATGGAGTTTTCTTGGCAAAGATATTAGAATGGTTTGCCATTTCCTTCTTCAGTGGATTAAGGGAACCAGAGGTTGAGTGACTTACCTAGGTTCACACAGCTAGTAAGTGCCTTAGGCTGAATTTGAATTCAGTTCTTCCTTAACTACTCTGTTCTTATCAACTGAGCTATCTAGTTTCTCCATTTAAGGTAACAGATAGATATAATTCTATCCTGGTGCCTCCTTTCTCTGAGGAAGGCAGCCTCTGGTCCCAACCTATTGCTTCCCCTCCTAACATGAATCAGTTTTCCTGGAAGACAGTGGGGAGAGGGGGAGATGCTAGAAATTCCTGTCCTTTCCTCCCTGTGAACTGTATCTAAACAGATACATGTGAACATACATAACCTACATGGGCAAAACAACATACAATTCCTACCCTCATAGATTTAGGTTAAATGCCTCTGGTTTATTGAGCCATTTCTAATATTGTAACTCCCTTCACCGTATCAATAGCACTTTTCTTGTCATGCTTCAGCTCGTTATTGTTCCATTTAAAACATGGCAGCCAAGAGTAAATAAAATATTAAAGATATGATCTGGCCAGTGAAACATAATGGGACTATTACTTACCTGGTTTTTGACATTATATTTCTGGTAAAGCTATCTAATATCACAATCCCTCATTCAGCAATAATCACTCAGTCTTTTTCAAATGGACATTGATTAAACTGATGTTTTGAAAGTAAATGCAGGATTTTACATGTATTCCTATGAAATTTTATCTTGTTAAATTTGACTTTTATTTCCAACCCACTGAAATCTTCTTGAAACTTGATTCTGTCATGTACTGTATTAACTATCCTTTTTTCATTGTTTCTTGTAAATCTTTCCATGTTTTTCTAAAATCAAACAACTTATTTCTTACATAAAAGTAGTTTTCCATCACAATCATGTACCACAACTTGTTTAGCTAGTCCCCAATTGCTGAGTATCCCCTCAACTTCCAGTTCTTTGCCACCAAAAAAATAAAAAGAGAGCTGCTATAAATATTTTAGAATATGTAGGTTCTTTTTCCTTTTTTCCTGAATCACCTTGGGAAACAGACCTAATAGTGGTATTGCTGGGTCAAAGAGTATAAACAGTTTTATAACTCTTAACATAATTCTAGATTGTTCTCCAAAATGGTTGGATCAGTTCACAATTCCACCAACAGTACATTAGTGTCTCAATTTTTCTACATCTCCTCTAGCATTCATCATTTTCCCCTGCTATCATTTTAGTCAATCTGATAGGATTGAGATGGTACTTCAAAGTTGTTTTAATTCACATTTCTCTGATCAATAATGATATAAAGCATTTTTTCATGACTATATTTAGCTTTGATTTCTTCTTCCAAAAATTACCTGCTCATGTCCTTTGACCATTTATCAATTGGAGAATGACTCAAATTCTGATAAATTTGACCAAGTTCTTTATATACTTGAAAAATGAGATTTTTATCCATGAAATTAAACTTTCCCCTCCAATTTTCTGCTTTCCTACTAATTTTAGCTACATTGGTTTTATTTATTAAAAACTTTTTGTAATTAATGTAATCAAAATTATCTATTGTATATCTCACAATGCTCTCTCTTGATAATTCATAAATTTTTCTCCTATCTCAAAGTCTTTTAGGTAATGTGTTCCATCTTCTAATTTTCTTATATCTCCCTAATCATATATCCATTTTAACCTTATCTTTGCAAATAGTTTAAGATATTGAGCTATACCCAATTTCTACCAGGCTATTTTCTAGTTTTCCCAACAATTTTTACTGAATAGTGTATTCTTATCCCAAAAGCTTAAATCTTTACATTTGTCAAAGACAAGATTACTATATTCATTTACTGTTCTGTATTTTCTGATCTACTGATCCACGTTTCTATTCTGAGCCAGTACCAGATAGTTTTGATGATTACTATCTTATAATATAGTTTAAGATATGGTCCTACTAAACCTCCTTCCTTTACATTCTTTCATTAATTTCTTTGGTATTCTTGACCTTTTGTTCTTCCAAATGAATTTTATTGTTTTTCCTAGCTTAATAAAATAATTCTTGACAATTTAATTGAGATGGCACTGAATAAGTAGATTAATTTAGGTAGAGTTGTGATTTTTATTATATTGGCTCTTCCCACTTGTGAACAATTAGTTCTTCTCCAGTTATTTAAATCTGACTTTATTTGTATTAAAAGTGTTTTATAATTATGTTCATGTAGTTCCTGGGTTTATCTTGGCAGGTATAATCACAGGTATTTTATACTGTCTACAGTTATTAAATGGGTTATCTCTTGGTGTCTCTTCTTGCAGGGTTTGTTTTTGTTTGTTTTTGTTTGTTTTGGGGTGATATATTGAAATGCTGATGATTTGTGTGGGTTTATTTTATATCTTGCTACTCTACTAAAATTGTTTCAACTCATTTTTAGTTGAATCTCTAGGATTTTCCTAGAGCATATCATCAGATTGTCTGCAAAAAGAGATAGTTTTACTATCTCATTGCTCATTCTGATTCCTTCTATTTCTTTTTCTTCATTTTTTGCTATTGCTAGCATTTCTAAAAAAATATTGAATAATATTGGTGATAATGGGCATCCTTGTTTAACTCTGGATGTTATAGGGAAAGCTCCTAGTTTTTCCCCATTGCAAATGTTTGTTGATGGTTTTAAGGAAGATGCTTCTTATCATTTTATGTAAAAATCCATTTATACATATGCTTTCAAATGTTTTCATAGGAATGAGTATTGTATTTTTTCAAAAGCTTTTACTGCATCTATTAGTACAATCATATGATTTTTGTTACTTTTGTTATTGATATAATCAATTATGTTGATAGTTTTAGTTTTACTTATATCAAACCATCCCTGAATTCCTGGTATAAATCCTACTTGTTGACAATGTATAATCTTTTTGATATATTGTTGTACTTTTCTGGCTAGTATTTTATTTAAGAATTTTGCATCCATATTCATTAGTGACAATTGTCTACAATTTTTCTTCTTCGTTTTTGCTTTTCCTGGTGTAGGTATCTGCATCATATTTGTTTCATGTAGTTCCTGGGTCAGTTTTGGCAGATATAATCTCAGGTATTTTATACTGTCTTCAGTTATTTTTAATGGTCTAAAACAATATTGAATAATATTGGTGACACAAGTGTAATTTCCCTGTTTCGCTCTTTTAATTAAATCTATTTTAGCTTTAACTTTGTCTGAGATTATGACTGCTACTCCTGCCTTTTTTACATAATTCTATTATGGCCATTTATTTTAACTCTGTATTTCTCATTTTTATTGTGTTTCTTGCAAGTTGTCAAATTTAGACTTTTAATCCATTCTGCTACCCATTTCCATTTTGTGGTTAAATTTATCTCATTCATATTCAAAGTTATAATTACTCATTTCCCTCCAATCTATTTTTCCTCACTATTCTTCTTACTCTATTCATCCTATTCCCTCCTGATACATCTAATTTTCTTCTATCCACTACCTTGTCCTCCAATTCCTTAACCTACCAAACCCTGTAAGAGTCCCTCTCTTATCCTCTCCCCCACCCTACTAATCCTTAATCTACACAACCTTTTAAAAATCTCTCTCTTATCCTATCCCCTTACCTTCTAGTTTCTTTCTAAATTTAGAAGACTTCTACCCTTATAGATACATGTTGTTCCTCCTTTAACCCATTTTTGATGAGAGTAAGGTTCCAGGAATACCAACATTCCATCCCCACTAGCTTCTTCTGTATCAGTTCCTCCTTTCACTCATTTGTATGAAACAATTGCTCCTTTTTACCTCTCCCTACCAAGTGTTATTTTTTGGAATGACCTCATCATACTCAGCTCAGCCCAAGCCATTTTTCTTCAAACTACCCAAGTAATGAGGTGCTGGTTCTGGGAACCCCTTGAGCTCTGATTGAATCTTCCCACTTGATGAGGCATTTGCGTTAGGCCATAAGCCTTTCATTATACCTAGGCCCAAATCTCTCACTCTTACTAGCCTAGCCCTCCCATCTACTTCCCACTCTTGAGCCTATCAAAATATCTATACCCAAATCAATTGTAACCTGACCTCATTGACTCCTTCTGAAGACCCTCCCCCAAACTCCTCCCCTAGACCACCCCTAGATTCTCCCACAACTTTTCTATATATAAGATCCCATCTTGCCCCCATGTGTGTGAGTACACCATAGAATTTTCTAGCACAGATTTGCTCTGTGTCCAATACAGGCAAACTTTTAATAAACTTTGCTTTTCTTTGGCTGAGAGAAGACTTGAGTCGAATTCATTCAGCAGGACCTGGTGTGTTGGTATTCTGGGGTCTCGAACAACCCTAACCCTGACCCTCTACATTTTATGGGTAAACTCTTCACAAGTAATGATAACATAAACATAAAACACTCTTTACACAAATAAAGCAGATCTAAATAACTGGAGAAATATTAATTGTTCACAGTTTTACCTAATTTATTTATTCAGTGCCATCCCAATTAAATTACCAAATTTACTAAAAAAATATTTTACTGAGAAAAAAAATAATAAAATTTATTTGGAAGAACAAAAGAATTTCAAAGAAACTAATAAAAAAATAATTTAAACATAGGAGATTGAACAGAACCAGGCCTTAAATTATGTAATAAGGCAGAAAATATCAAAACACTAAAGTACTGGCTAAGAAATAGAAAGATAGATCAGTGGAACAGAGTAGACATGCAATACACATTAGTGAAGAACTATAGTAACCCTGTGTTTGACAGATGCAAAGATTTAAGTTTTAGGGATAAAAAATTCATTGTTTGGTAAAATTGTTGAGAAAGCTAGAAAGAAGTCTGGCAGAAATTGGACATAGACCAATATGTTAAACCATGTATCAAAATAAGGTCCAAATGTATTTGTGACATACATATAAAGAAATATAGTGGGGGTATAGCTAAGATGGCGGCATAGAAACAGCAAGGTTTCACAGCTCGCACATAGCCACCTCAAATGCCCATAAAACATGACTCTAAACAAATTTTAGAGCTCCAAAATTCACACAAAAATACAGAAAAACACATTTCCCGCTGAAGGCAGCTGGGCACAAAGGGCTCATTGCAGCACGCTGGGAGCCGAAACCAGCCCAGCCTGAAACCACGGTTTGGCCCTGGGGTGGCCAGGACAAGCTGCAGCTGGAGCCTTCAGGAGAGTGGATCAGTGGCAGCATGGCAGTTTCCAGAATTATCAAGCCATAAGAAACAAGGACTAAGTGAAAGGTCAGTGGATCCCAGCTAAATTTGGGGGAGAAAAGCAGTCTGGCCGAACTGCCTCCAGGGCAAGGAAGTGGCAGAGGCAGCTGCCCTGCAGCAGCCTCCACGTGGCTGCTTCAAAGCTCCCAGCCTGCAGACTGCAGGGAGGCCAAGCAATCATTCAGAGGTTAAGTGCTCTTGCATTGAGCGGCCTGGATCCAGATCGGGGTCTTGGGTGGTGGTCCTGGGGTGCGTTTTCAGTGAGCCAAAGCTAGTGGAGGCTGCAGCAGCATCCTAATAGCTCCAGCAGCTGTGAAAACCCAATGATTTGGGGCAGAGCTTTCTCTCCTGGAAACAGAGTTCCACAGAGCTAAAAAATCAGGTAATTCACTGACAACGCAAGCAGGCAAAGGAAACAAAGTAAGAACAGTAACTGAACTCTAGAATCCTTTTTTGGGGACAAAAAGGATCAAAGTATGGAATGGGAGGAAGACAACACAGTCAGAACTCCCACACCAAAAGCTTCCAAGAAACATGAAGATTGCCTAAAAGCCATTGATCAGCTTAAGAAGGATTTTGAAAACCAAATAAGAGAAGTGGAGGAAAAATTGGGAAAAGAAATGAGAATGATGGAAGAAAATCATGAAAAGAGAGTCAACAACTTGACTGAAGAAAATAACACCTTAAAAAATAGATTAACTCATATGACAAAAGAGGCCCAAAAAGCCAATGAGGAGAAGAATGCCTTAAAAAGTTGAATTTGCCAGATGTAAGAAGAATCTCAAAAGCTCACTGAGGAGAATAATACCTTCAGAATTAGAGTAGAGCAAATGGAAGCAAATGACTTTATGAGAAATCA